>NDGM011178564.1:0-15621 GCA_002564305.1 Octomys mimax | reverse complement strand
TTTGACCGAATCTTGCCCCAAGCTTTCTCCTTACGTTTCAGTTTTGTACCTACCAGTTGGGTAGCATCATTCCCAGAATTGTGATTCTTAGTTGGATTTTGACAGAGTGGAACTACCTGCCTTACTGAAAGCCCTACAGGGATTGCTGCAAGATCAAGAACTGTGTCTTTAAAAAATAGTGATTCTCCACCTAAAAAACTATCCCTATTAAGCCGTGACAATTACCAGTCTATCTGGTGGAGTTTAACCTGTTCTGGTGGTGGTGGAATAAGCGAAATGAGGAAGAAGGTGGTGCCAGGAATGATGATGACCATGGCATTGCATCGGAATGAAAAACGGCAGACTCAGGAAGCAAGAGGCAGAGGTTGGCCACATCTGCAAGTAGCAGTGACCACCACTGATAGCTAGTTCCTTGCATTTAGCATCTCAGGCCCATAGCCATCACGCTTTGTGCTAAATTAAGATGTTCTCATGCCAAGTGACAGAGTACAGCATCACAGGAAATCAGAGCCCCCAGGTACTGGGAGCCACTGGAGCCTGGCACGTAGGCAGCGCTGCCTGGCGGCACAACAGCTCCCTTGGGGAACACACTGGAAATGAAATAAATGAATTTGACATTGTGTGCCTTGCCAAGTATAAAACTATTTCCCATAAACAATCCCTGCAAGGTAGTAGGAGAATTCTGTCCTCCAGAGGAAGGGTCCCCAGTGAAATGGTTAGAACATTCTGGTGGATCTCAGACTCTTCTCAAGCAGAGATCGTAGAGGCCAGGTCGCAGCAGAAGCTCCCACTCATCGCTGACATCAAGAGCTGACTCACAGCTCAGCCAATAATACCCACTCCACAGGCCACCCTTGCCCTTCCTTCCCTTGCACTTCAGTGAGTCGCCCACAGAGAGGTTAATTCTGCCCTTCTTGGGATTGTTAATGCAGCTGCTTAATCTCTCTCACTCAGGCACTCAGAAATACCCTTCATACCTGCCTCCATTCCAAAGTCTCATGAAGTAGTATTTACTGTTCTTAGCCTGATATTCATAGTTTATAAAGGCAACTCTTATTGAGTTAATTGATCATAATCCACTGCAAATGGGCTATGAACTTCATTCATTCATTTCTTTAGCACAACTTGACCCTCGTCTATGGTTACAAAGTAGCACATAAGAATTTAAGAGTTTAGATGCTGCAGGTTTGCTACCATACCACAGTACCTAATCCATGACTTAGCATTTAGTAGCATTCAAGAAAAGCAGAGCTAAAATCCATGTTTACTTGAAACTTCCATGAAACCTTGGTTCGAAGTCTTCTTTAGAAGACATACAGCAAAAGGTTAAAAGACAAAGCAGGAGTTTCACAAAAAATTCAATAATAACGATCACTGAAGAGGTAAGAATTCAAAGTTTTAAAAATGATGAGAAGAGGAGAGATCCTGTAAGCACAGGGAAGGAAGAGAGGGAAGGATTTGTGAAAGAGATGGAACTTGCAGGAGACCTGAAAGAAAAGGAGTGCTGGGACAGGTGCAGAGGCAACAAAGCTGGAAATTATTCAAATGGAACTGAAGGCTCAGCTTTCAGGGCCTCCCACAGGACAGAACTTTCTAAGTAGGAAGACAAGAGCATAAAACAGACAAACTCCATGGCCTGATGGAGCCCCTATCCTACTAGGAAGAATAGATGATGCACGAAATAAATAAGCAAAATATAGAGAGTGCTGGATGGTGCCCAGTGCAATGGAGGGGGAAAAAAATGAACTAAGTAACAGAAATGCATATATGGAATAGACCAGAAGTTGGTGACTTTAAATAATCAGGGAAGGTCTTACCAAGAGCATATCTAAGTGAAAACCTGAAGGAGGGGAGGAAGTGAGACTTACAAGTATTGACAGTGGCAGATGGAAAATTAAGTACAGAAATCCTGAAACCAAACATGTGCGTGGGGAACACCAGAGAGCAGTTGGCTGGGAAGGAATAGAGGGTGATACCTGGAAGAGAGGTCAAAGAGGTCACAAGGGCCAAGTTAGACTGTGGGCTGCTATGGCCAACCCCACACCCCAGGTGTGTTCATGTGGCACTTAGGCCCTTTCCCCTGGGTACCTAAGATCAGCGAGGTGGTGGGGCTGCCCCCAAGACTCTACTGACAACAGGAAGCGAAGCCAAGGTTCACACGCAGCCTATGTAGCCACCCTCTACTTCCTTGACCTCACGTCCCCTTTAGCGCATGCGCGCGCTCTCTGCGTCTCTGTGCCCTCCCACACTGCTCAGAGTCCTGCGCAACAAGCGTTCCCCTGCTGAGTGCAGTCACATTACTCTTCCCTCCGACTCAAGTATACCTTCCCCTACTCTGGGCCTGAGGATTGCATCTATGGGGCCTTGGTTCAAATGAATGACTCCAGAGAGATTTCTCCCAACTCTCCAGGATAATTTGCCTTCATCCCCTTTTACCTTCTCCTGCAGGGCCCAGGCGCTAAGCTCCACTGTAACTGCGTACTGTGTTTATTTATGTGATATTTTTAGGTTCTTCCTCTCCCCACTGCACACTGTATCTCTACCAGCACTGAGCTCAGTACCTGGTATAAAGAATGCACTCAAGCATTTACTGAATAAACAAGACAGAAAGGAAAAAGAAGTCAGGGCAGGAAGAACCCACGAGGGCTTCTAGGCATCTGTTGGGAGGAGGAAACTGATGGTCGTTGCAAGAGAGATTTAGGGTTATCTGCTCCCTGCTCAGTTTTGAAAGGAGACACCAGCCTGTCTCTGGCAGCACCACAGACTAATATATTCATCATGTGACTCACCCTTCCCTCCTCCCCAGCAGCCTCTGGAATGAATGTTATTTGGAGTAATTGGCCAAGCACTTAGAAAATGCAAGGTTTATTTTTAAATATGATTAGGACCTATCTCTCACTTTCCGGAAAATCATGTATGCTTCTCAGGGATACAAAACACAAACAGTGCACTCTTGAAACCAACGTTTTAATCTTGTCTTCCAAGTTTACTAAGTTGGTTAAGGAAAAAGCATAACCATCCCCATTTCATAGATAGGAAAACTGAGGCTAAGAGAAGATTATGCTTACTGCCTAAGGCCAAAAGCCTAGTTGAGAGCAGAGAAGGGGCTGTTCTTTCAACATTAGAGGCATTGCATTCGCTACAAACCTGCCTCTCCACAAAATCATGCAGGTAGTCCCATTAAAGCAAGGATCATAGAGACAAAGAGAGCCACTGTCCTCTTGGTTTGATGTGTTATATGGCAACAAGGCAAACGATCACTCTAACTAGGCCGCAGGAAGCCTGTTTCTCTTTAAGAACCCATTAGCAAGCTGGCAAAGGCTCATCCCATTTCCATGTAAATAAATAAGGATAAATTTTCCCACCTTGGCCTCCCAGGGCTGAACCAAAATGCTCTCCCTCTGCACATTTTTGATAACCTGCTCATTCTGGAATACCTCACAATTAAAGATAGCATGCTCTACAAGTCAATAATTCATTGTGAAGAGAGAGGAGATATTTAACATTCTGTGGCTAGCTTTGGCCAGGAAATAGCTTAGCAAGCACAAGGACATTTGGGGGATCATATCCATAATGGGGGTAGGATGAATGAAAAGGAACTTTTGCACCCCAGATCCAAGGGTCAGTGTAAGGCTGATGGACCCAAAGCTGGATGATCTAGGGTCAGATCTCCATGAAGGCAAAGGAAATCTACCAACCAATGCAGCCCTGGGGACAGAAAGTTTATCACAGTGCTGCTTCTTGAGCTTCCAGCCCATATGCCACTAATTTTTCCATCTTCACTAACTTCCTGGTTTTTCCTCTCTGATCACTTTATCCTATCACGTAACTTCAACCCCTCCTTAGTATGCCTTTCTGTAAAACAGGGGAGGCAATATAGAGAAGCAGGATTCCAAACGTTTGAAACTTCATCACCATCATGTTTGTCATCATCAGTAGGAGTAGCTACTTTATGGATTATTCGTGATGTGCCTGGTCTTGGGATGTGCTGCTTGTACTTCATCTGCATTATTAGGTTTAACACCTCTTGGGTCACTCTTTGGATTTCAAAGTGGGTTAGACATAGTTTTCAAGATTCTGTGTCACTCAGTGGGAAATAAACTAATGAAACACACAACCCCGGGGTGATGATAGAGGCAGTTGAAATGGGTGCGGGTATTTTGAAGCCTAACAGTCATAAATGGGTTCTGGGATATATCTAACCTTTATGGTTGACGTCATGGGAGAAATGGCTCCTCTGTCTATTAACCAAGATCAAGGAAGGGTATGGCATGTCTGTGCCCCCTGTGTGCCCATCCCATGGGACTCTGCTGGCAGCAGAATGTCAGCCTGTGAGAATCATGGCTCTGGCCCAGTGTGGCAGTCCCTATACTTTATGTTGTGATGATTCTTGAGATAGAAAGTTGTTCAGCTGTGTCTCTGGTTTGTGTGCTATTCCACTGATCATTACACTAATGTCTTTGTGCCTTCTAAATTCTATTCTCTTGATCTAAGTGGCAAAAGTGTGGTCACAATTTACTATTGCAAGGCAGAGAAGAACTCTCCTAAGACATCTAAGCCTCTCATCCAGCACATGGAAAATCATTCTCTGCTTCCAACCCTACATGCATGTCTTAGTGCCACTTCATCCCCATCCTTCTTTGCTTACTTCCCTTCAAGCCTAATGGAAAGGTCATCCCCCTCCAAAGTAGGACTGATCCTCACCCCTGCAGTTCACTTTGGAATCCTGCCTTACACACATACTCCTCAGACACCTCACCTTGTCCTCCAAAAACTCTATCTTTCATCTTCACCCATCCCAAACACTGTCTGCTCTGTTTCTTCAAAACACAGTGCCCATCTTCCCTCCATCCCTCTGTGTGTATCTGTGTGTCTCCCTCAATGCTCCCTTGATCCTTTGTCTTTTCCCAGCTGTTATCCTCTCTCTTCTTCCCTATCAATGATGGTCTAAGAGAACCAGCTACCTTTGTGCCTTTACTTCCCTACTTCCCACCCTCTTCAGTCTGCAACTCAAGTAGTTCTACTTCTGCTCTGAAATTGCTTTCACCTGGGTGTGATCGTGCACTTGTGCAATTGCACCACTCAGGAGGCTAAGGCAGGAGGATTGCCACAAGAGTCAGGTTAGCCTGAGCTACATAGTTAGTTCAAGTCCAACCTGCCTGGGCTACATAGTGAGATCCTGTATCAAAGGAAAGAGAAAGAAAGAAAGAAAAAAGAAAAGAAGAGAAGAGAAGAGAAAAGAAAAGAAATTTCTTTTACCAATATCCCAGTAGATTGTTGTGTGGTCAAAACCAGTAGGCCCACTTACTCCCTTGATTGATTCACTCAATAACAGTGGACAGAGAGGACCTCTGTTCTGACAGTACTCTTGGATTATTTTATTGTCCTAGCTCCACCCTCTTCTTTTCTTCCAAAAGTACCATGAGTTGACCTTAGGCTGTCTCCCTCTCTCACTGGACAGAACCTTCTGGAGAGGCTGAGGGCCACCATCCAGTCCATGCCCTTGTCACCCTGGTGCCTGAATCTCCAGCCTCATTGTTCTCTTCTTGGTCCTTGTTTCTTCTTGCTCTGATTTTCTACAAGCCTCTTATACAACTTTCTTACTGCTGATGTAACATATCTTCCCAATCCCATTAGCTTAAAACAATACAAGTTTGTTATCTTAAAGGGAAGAATCAGTTTCAGTGAGCTAAAATCAAAATGTCAGTGGAGCTGCCTCCTTTCTGGAGGTTTCATGAGGGAATCCATTTCCTTATGTTTTTCCCTATCTTTTGAAGTGACCTGCATTCCTTGGCTCATGGCCCTGTGTCCCTCCAACCTTGCCTTCTGTTGTCATATGTCTGTCTCTGGTTCTGACTTTTCTGCCTGCCTTTTACAGTGACTCTGGTGATTACACTGGATCCACCCAGATAATCCAGAGAAATCTTCCCATTTAAAAATTTACTCACATCTGCAAAGTTCTGTTTGTCATGGAAGATAACATATTCCTAGTATACCAGATATGGACTCCTTTGGTTGACCATTATTGCTCATAGCATAACCCTCAAATGTGGATTGTGTCTGTTATGCTTTGTGGATTGTGTCTGCTATGCCTCATGTAGTCCTGGGGCAGCTTCTGGAGTTTGTGGCTGATTATTGTGGGTGAGGCTGCTGTACCTGCCCTGGAGCAGGTAATTTGCATTACCATGTAAGGAGGGATGAGAAGCTAGCTACCTACCTGAGCTGCAGCTCCTCCCTTTGCTCTCTTGCTCTTTGCCACTGCCGTGAAAGCTGCTCTCTGCCAAGTGCTGCCCTGCCTTGGAGCCAGCCAAGTATGGACAGAAACTTCCAGTAACTGTGAGCTAAATAAACCTTTCCTTCCTTCATTTTGGGTGTCGGGTATTTGTTCCAGCAACAAGAGAAGAGTAACTGAGACAGTGTCCAAGCCTTAGAACATCTCTGTCTTAGTGATAGACTACCATCCATCCCATTGGGTCAGCTAGAAACAAGCCATCATCTTTGTCTTTTTCCCTTTCATCTCTATATCTAAGAAATGAGCAAGTGCTATCAGATTTTAATGTCTAGCAAATAAACTCACATCTCTCTTCTCTAATGCTAGTACCTGGATTCAAGCCACCATTATTTCTAATCTGGATTATTTCCACATGCTCTTCCCACATGCTGTTCTCCTCCCTAATCTTGACTCCTATCAGCCATACTGACTGACGGTGTCGATCCTCTTAAACTCATGAGATGTCCTTACAACACCAGCACCGTGACCAGGTTAGCATGCAGGCTTTTTATGATATTGTGATGTACTAAGAATAGATATTTGGCCTTCACTACTGATTCCTGACACAGAGCTCCTCAAATGCTTGGAATTTCCTGAATGTTAGAAGTCTAAGGAGTATCTTTTGGCTTTCAGAATAATCCCTTTACAACAACACCTGGATCTATGATAATGAGGTAATTCTAAGAGAAGGGAGGCTCATTGCCAGAAGAACCAATCATATGATTAGGAGACTGGAGCATTCAGCTCAAGCCTACCACTTCCAGAGAGATTCAGTTCAACCTCTCTTGGCCAGTGGTTTAGTCAATTATGCCTGTGTGGTGAAGGCTCCATAAAACCAGGGGTTCCAAGAGTTTCCAAAGTGGTGAACACATGAAGGCACTGCAAGGTGGCATACCCAGAAGGAGAATGGGATCTCCAGGTACCCTTCATCCCCATGTCTTGCCCTAGGAGTCTCTTGCATCTGGCTCTTCCTGACCTTGATCCCCTATAACTGGTAATGGTAAGTCTTGTGTTCTAACAAACTACCAACCTCAAAGAGATGGTGGGATCCCTGATCTACAGAGTTCAGGTCTAAAGTATGGGTCACAAACTGGACATTGTGATGAGGTCTGAAGTTGGGGGCTACTTTGTAGAACCCTTAACCTCTGAGTTCTGCACAATTTCAGATAGTCATCATAAACAAATTATGGAACATCCAGTTGGTGTCCAAAGAGCAGGAAAATTGCTTCATGTAAAAGGAAAAATTCACATATTTGGCATCAGAAGTATTCTTTGAGTACTGTACAGAGAAAAGTAGTTTTATGAATATAACTCCTGACTCAGCTGCACACCTACCTTTCTGGGTGCATCTGCTATTCTCCTTCCATACTCTTAGACTGTAGCAGCATAGAACCACTAGCCACTCCCAGAGAAGGCCTTCCTTGGACTTCTGCAAGTGCGGATACAGGTTCCCTGCCATTACCTTTCTCACAAGACACCCGTCTCCTTCCACACAGTCAATCTCAAAGTATCTTTTAAAATTAGCTCAGCTATCATTCCCTCTAAAAAGAAAGATTTCCCTGATGTTGTAGATGGTGAATATGGCCTGGATTCTCCACCCCTTTCCTCATCCTTGCCCTTCCTGGTGTGCATTAACAGCTCCTCCTACTTAGAGGGACAGCCTACTTTCCCACCCCTTTCTTATTCTGAGTTTTTCCACGCAGGTTGCTTTGTAAAACAGTGAGGATTTCACAGCTTCACGCACAGATAGGCTTTGGGGTTTTTCCAGGTTTGTTTTGATTAGGGTTTGTTTTGAGGGGCTTGTTTCGCCTTGATAGCAGTTTCCTTATTCTGTGGCTGTTCTAGTGGCCCCACTCTGGGCTGTGGTTTATAGATGTTTTCCTAGATGCTTGTCCTAGAGCTTGTAATATACATCCAGCCCACTCGATGATTTTATGAATAATTTATTAATACTTTTCATGAGAACAAATATGAAATACATTTGTGATCTACTGTAAATAAATATTTTTCTGTTCAGACTCCTTACTTTCCATTTTCTGCTTTTAAGACCTGTAGCCCATAAGGAAGCGACAGCAAGGATGAAAGGGGAGGGGGGAGCAGGAAGAAAATAAACCAGAGCAGCAATCAAGGTGGTAGCTGTTATTCTCTTTATATGTGCCTTTAAAATGTGTTAAAGCCATGGGAAAATTTCCATGTCTATATTATATTATATTATATTATATCATATCATATCATACCTTCTATTCTATTCTATTATTTTAAAGCAAAGTCTTACTATGTAGTCCAGGCTAGCTTTGAGCTCACTATACACTACATATCCCAGGCTGGCTTCAAACTCATGGCAATCCTCCTGCCTCAGCCTCCTTACAACTGGGATTATAGGCATGTGCCACCAGACCACTCAACAGCATGTTATTGATGGGGGGGTTACTGGGGATTGAACTCAGAACCTTGCACTTGCCAAGCAGGTGCTTATGTCACTGAACTATCTCCTTGGCCCCTAACTTCTTTCTTTCTTTCTTTCTTTTTTTTTTTTGTACTGGGGATCAAACTCAGGAACTTGAGCTTGCCAGTCAGGTGTTTATGCCTCTGAGTTGTATCCTCAGCCCCCTATATTTTAAATTTTATATAAAATGATCCATTTGTGGCAAAGAAAAATATGCACATATCTATTTTTACATTTGGATAGCAACCACTTCAAAGAACATGATCCAATGTGGTAGCAGCTGATATTCTATATAATGGATTCACAAGAGATTCTATTATCATTATTACATAGATTGTGAATAATATTAATAAAAACAGGTACATCTCGTTGCCTCTGGACCCTCCTTTTATTCCATAATTTTGGTTGCTGATAAAGTTGTCAGACACATCGGTCCCTGCCATCCTGTGCAAGGCATAGGTTCACATTGTACCTGAAGAACATCACTGTTGGTACAAAGGAGAGAACTAAGGCTTGGACAAGCTGCGTAGCCGACCCAACTGAGCTTCTGTTGTGTCTCCTCCACAGGTAACAAACGCCAACCGGTAAGGTTGCTGGATGCGCTGATTTCCAAATTTAGTTTCTAACACATTTTGGTCATTAAATAGCTGTGTACGCGTCAGAGATCCCTAATTTCTACAAGCCTGATTCTTTGATGTGTAACCTGATCATTTCAAATGGGATGATTGAGCAGCTATTATCTGAAAACTTGATATCCAAAATATTTCAAAATTCAAAACTTTTTGAGTAAATTCTATGCAAATATTCTGAAATCTGGAAAAAAAAATCCTGCCAAAAAACTCTTCCAGTTCCAAACATTCAAATAAGGGACATTAAATTTGTGTTTAATTTTTTCATTGTCTTCTCATTTCTTCATAACAAAATGGTCCTTTATTTATATCACCCTTTTTGTTTTGTCTTGTCAGAGATGGGTATTCCATTGCAGTTAGAGAAACTGTATTTGGAGAAGTCTTTGATTTTGGAGAAGTCTTTGAAGGACCTTTTCATCCTTGATGCCAGTTCAAATATTGTACACACTTGAATTCAGCAAAATAATCCAATATATGGATTATTTTATTATGGACAATAGTCAATAGCAGTGAGTTATCAGCACAACTGGCAGTTGTCTGAAGTTGTTGACTTGAGCCTTTTATAGCTCAGCATAGGAAAAAGAAAAAAAATATATATGTATATAGTAGTTAGGATAGATATACAGTTACGTTCTCTTAGTTCATTGAGAAGAAAAGTTTGTACTAATATTGTTTAGACAAGATATGTCTGCATCTTTTCCTCTGAATATCTACTAAAAAGATAACAATATGCAATGTATTAATTACTGAAAGTGTCCTACTAACCTGTTTTGAAACTGTTTAATTACTATTTTATCTTTTTTATCATTAAAATGAATTTTAAAAAATACAAATGATCCCTAAATTTGTATCTACCTACGAGGGTTGGAAGTCTCTAATAAGATACTGCCTGTGAGGAGTTTAGGATACAGCTTGGCAAATCATGCCCAATAACTATTAGTTCCTAGTACTGTTATTACCATTATTATGCTAATCTAGTAGGATTACTATTATTAATACTGTTATCTTGCTTTAATTGTTGTGCTAATTGCTGCTTTTATCCCACTGTAATTGCTTATATTACTGTTATCATCCTACTGTAATAGCACACTATTAGACATATTCTTCTACCTCTGACAGGATGGAGGCAAGAGGCTGCCCTGATCATCTTAGAGATCTCTGCCTCCGGTATAATTGGCATCAATTTAAATGGATGAATGAGGGAGTAGGAGGATAGACGGATGAAAGGATGAGCAGGGACAGACAGATGGGAAGGACATCAGCGAGCAGGATGTCCTGGAGGAGCTTGAGTGACTTAGGGTGCCAAATGCCTGGACTAGAAGGCAGAGATTCGGGTGAGGAACGGCAGGGTGGGTAGACGACAGAGTGGACAGGTGATGAGCTGGTGGGTGGACAAACACCGGCAGGCATTTCTGCTGCGTGGTTTTTCTCCCCTTTCTCCCCAGTCTGTCCTTCCTCAGTTCCAACGTGCCCCAAAGTGGGGGTTTGGCTGGGAGAGCTCCCTGGCTCGTTTCGCCCCAGCAGGACCGCAGTGAGCACCTGCAGGCTGGCAGCCGTGCGCTGGGATCAGCCTGGACCGAGCACCCAGCCCCGGGCGCTGACGTTGGTGGCTGCAGCGCCAGGCCCGGCTCTCGGCTCTCTGTCTCGGGAGCAGCAGTGAGTTATGATGACAGCCCAGCAAGGCTGCTAAAAAAAAGGGCAGTGACTCACCGCCCGCACGGAGACTTCCAGGAGCGCCAGCCGTGAGGTGTGGGGGCGCAGGGCCAAAGACTGCGGAGCCCGGGGCTGTGGCCAGGTGTGACTGGAAAGCAGAAGGTGGGGACAGTGACACAAGCCCGGGCGTAGCTGCTGGACCACCCGCTGGGGTTCCGAGCCTTGAGGCTCAGAGCCAGCCCAAGCGTGGCAAGTTGCAAAGGGTTGTGAACGGAGCTCAGACGAACCAAGGGCTCCTTCGTGTCACCATTCAGAGAGGGAAGGGGACCTGCCAGAAGTGACACGACTGGCTGAATCTACAAAGAGCAAGTGACAGCAGCTTGGCTCCCTGGGCCCTCAGGACTATGCTGTTGATACAGAGGTGGTAACTGATGGTGGTCGCTGCTACAGGCAGGGGAGGAGGTTCCTGTGAGGTGCCTGGCCCTGGTATGCCCCAAAATAAGTATTTGTCCTGGGAAATTTAAATCCACCCCTTTCCACCTTGCAAGCGTTTTTGAGCCCCACTACGTACAGAGCACAGGGACAGAGGAGACACAATGCAAAGGTGACAAAGGCAGCCTTCCTTTATCTGTTCCTTCAGCACCCACTGTGCCACGGACCCCTGCCATCACGAGAGACAGTGTAGCTGGAAAGACAGGCACACAAGCTGTGAGAACCACTACAGGAAGGTGCCGCTAGAACCCAGCACTGCCAGGAAGCACTCAACTTGACCAAGATGGTTAAGGAAAGGGATCTGAATGGCAGAGACTCTACAGCCCAGGGTGGGGTGCTCCTAGATGGCCATGTGGCAGTTAGGCAGATGGAGGGAAGCTAGGGAGAGCTTCAGCCAGAGAGAACAGCATTGCCTAAGGCATAAGATGGGAGGGCTTGTGGCTGGTTTGAATGCAAGCGTTCAAGACCTGTTGTACTCCGGGAAAAGGAGGAAGAGTTCTGAGAATCACTAACACGGGAGCAGGTGGCCCAGGGAGCCTTATGGATGACTTGGGACTCAGCAGAGCACGGCTGAGCTAACAAGCCAGCACACAGCCCGCAGCATGTACAGGAGGGAGGGAAGCCAGTTATATTTGTATTCAAGAGGGCAGAATAGATGTTAAGGTGAGGGGAGAGGAAAGAAGGCTTCCTGGTGAAGGAGGTGTTTAGGTTGGACCTGGTAGGTAGATTTGTCCATAAAAGGGAAACAGCTGTCTAGAGAGTGTTATGAATAACATAGGGCTCACTTGGTCACTCATGAACATTCTGTAAAGTCACGGGAGCCATGAGTGTACCAACAGCTAGTGCAGTATTATTGATCTAGGGTGTGCATATAGGAGAAGTGGCCCATAATGACGATTGCAAGAAGAAAAACTGGTCCAAAAGAGCTTCCATTCACTGGAGTTGGCCAGTAGGAAATTCCAAAAGTTAAGAATTCACTTAATTATTCAAAGGTATGTCCTGAGCACCTACTATGTATTAGGGTTTGATAAGCACTAGAAATCATTAGAGATCAAAAACATACTAACCATCCTTGCGGATATTCTGAAAGGGGAGAGATTAATGCAGAAAGACACAAATGTGGAACTCCTCCCACAAGGGTGCCCCAGACACACAGATACATGATACATGGGAAGGGATCACCACTCCAGGGCCCCCAGGCATGATTCTTGAACAATATGACAAGTAGGCCATGATGAGAAGGGTAAGAAGAGGCAAAAAGGCATAAGCAGAAAGGAAGAGTGTTCTGGGTGGGGGACCAGTGCACACAACCTTCCCTGCCCCAAGGCACGGAGAGTAGATTGGTGCAGCTGGGGCGGGGATTGAGGGAAGGATCCTGAGACACAAGGACCACTGAGGATCAGTGCCTGCAGTCGATGGGAGTCCCAGAAGCATGTGTAACCAGAGCAGGCTGTGGGACATGCACTCCATGTCTGCGAGTGTGCGAGTGTGTAGAGGTGAATCTGGGAGCTGCTCCTGACTGCTCTGCTCTTCATTCTTCCAACCTGCTTTAACCATGACGGTAATTCTGCAAGTTTCTTTTTTTAATGTATTTTCAGTACGGAGGCCTCACTACACAGATTGGACTCATAGTCATCCTTCTGTTTCCAGCCTCCCAAGTGCTGAGATTACAGGTACACACCACCACACTCGGTCTCAGCCTCTGTGTCTGCCTAAGAAGGCACTTTAAGCCGAGGCGCTATCTGGCTGGCCCAAGGTCTAACATCCATCTTAATGAGGAGGAACCTGAGGCCCCAAGAAGCAGGGGATTTCCCAAGTCCATGGCTCATTAGGTAGAAGAAACCAAAGTCCAAGCCAAAGATCCAAATCAAGACCCAATGCCCTATCTTTCTGGTAAGAGGAAGCCAGAAGGTGGGACAAAGGAGGATTTGGATAGGCAGAAAGAAGGGGAAGAACCCTCCCCCAGGAGGACAATAAATCAATTGGCAGCAGCATACAGAGGAGACTAAGAATGGCCCAACAAAGAGACACACAGGCACTGTCCACAAAGGACATAATGCAGAAGGAAAGATGAGAAGGAAATACATGAAGAGTATAAGAATACAAGTAAAACTATACAAGTACAGTTTTCTGAAGATACACATAATTCTTATACTTCTTTTTCAGGTAGGTTGTCTGAGTTTTCTAATTTTCTAACATTTCTATCATGAATAGATGTTTCTTTCACAAGCAGGGAAGACAGTAGATGTTACTTTTTAAGGGGACCTTGTAAACTTTTTAAGGTTTTTGCAGCCAGCCCATTACAATACCTGGTCCATACGAGATACTCAGTCAAAGTAAGTTAAAGGATAAAGTAGTTGAGGATAAGGGTTGAAGCAAGGCAGGATGTTAGAAGGGCAAATCTGGTGTTTTAAGATTCTTGCGTTTTGTCCTGGGGATCAAACTCAGGACCTTGCACTTGCCAGGCAGCACTTATGCCACTGAGCTATCTCCCCAGCAAACCCTTAGAACTGAAGATTTACCTGTAGTAGAAAACTATACTCCAACTGTATGCCACACTGGTGGACATCAAATTCTTTGGCAAGTGTTTATTGCATTCTTTCAATGTATCCAGCCTTGAACAGGCTTTACAGGAAAATAGACATAAGAGAAGAACAAACCAGGGCCCCACGCCAGAGCAAATATTTTGATGCTGAGTGATTTGGTGAGACCCATGAGCACTCGCTCAGGGGCTGCGTCTTTAACCAAATGGCACAACATACCATGATGCTGTAATATTAGGTTCCTAATCATGGAAACACTGGCATCTGTTTTGGCGGGAGTGCCCTCCCAGATGGCACGTCCCACTGTTCTTGTCATCTGGAGCAGCACGAGATTCCTTAAATGGCTTTAAGCTTCCAAATCATCCTCCATCACATGGTAGCCTGTTAATTAAGTGGTCCCCTTGTGATGGCATTTGATAAATACGAGATGAGAGGTTTATTGAGATGTGAAGAAAAGTAAGGGGGAAGGAACGTTTCTGAACAGACAGGTCTGTGTGTGGGCGCCAGCAGTGGGCTTTGAGGGAATCAGGGATAGCTTTGGATGTGCAGCAAGGGGGCTGAGTTCCCCACGAAGCTGCGTCCCTTAGCAGTGACACCCAGGCACACACAGGTGGTTTTTGGCTGCCACACTTCCTGCTTCTCTTTCCACCCAGGCAAGCAGGGAAATGGACATCTTCCAGGCCTTGCTTGGAGTGACTCGTGCTACTTGGCTACATGCAGTTGTCAGTCACACTGCCAGGCACTGTTTTGACTCCAGTCAACTACATTTGGGAAAATGGAGCTCCAAAAAAGGTATCTGCTTTGGAAGCAGTGTTCTTGTTCTTGGCAAAGTACATGACTGGTGACAACACACAATTAAATACAAATGTGCATGCTTGAGAACTTTGCTCTGGAAGGCTGGTGAAGTGGCAGGTGTGCTTGTGACACCCAACCTTCTCTAAAGACCAGGTAACTTCCTGGCATGCCAAGGAATAGGGACTGAAGAGGAGCTCTCGCTCCTCTTTAATGGAACACAGATCCCTGACAGTCACCTTCCTGCCTTTAGGAAGAAAGAAATCAGCCCCAGGCTGAACAATAGGATCTGTGGTAATCAGGTGACTTCATGCCTTTCCTATTGGTCGTCTTAGCTCAATCATCCATGTGACACGTATCTGTCAGACATCTGCGAAGAGAAAAGCACACATCTGGGAAGGGAATGAGCTGGCAGGTGTGTTTCTGTCCTCGAGGACCAAACAGTCCAGCAGGTTTGTGATTCTGTGGGCCACTGAGGGTCAGAGTTTGATCTTTATCTTTATGCTCCCAAAACCTAGCACAGAGCCTGCTGCGTGCTGGATGCCCGGTGAGTTACTTCTCAGCACACGCTAATCCTTTCCCCTCCCTATAAGTTAATATTACTTCTCTTCTAACTTCTGTTCGGTTTCATTAGTGCTTATTTACTCCAGAGTTGGTAGCAAAAACACTGGTTTTTCAACTTCTGCACCCTCATGCTTCACATATTTAGAAATTGTTAATAATCTGCTTTTGGAGCTACAACTCTTGTTGCATAGGTCTTGCTTTACCTTGGTCTTAACCATACAGTAGAAAAGT
>NDGM011178563.1:0-13369 GCA_002564305.1 Octomys mimax | reverse complement strand
AAAAAAAAAAAAAAAAAAAAAAAATGTAGTAACGAATATGGTGAGTTAGCAATGTTATTTTTGTTTACAGATGACTTGTTGTCCATGTGACACATACAAAATAATCCACACAAACAAATCTTGGAATTAATAAGTAATCACAGCAAGGCAGCGGGACAAATGATTAACATACAAGAGGGGAATGCTTTCATGTATATCAGCAGTAAACAAGAACTCCAAATTAAGAGTACGTGACCAGTTAAGTATGGTGGTTCAGACTTGTCATTCCAATACTCAGAGGCTAAGGCAGTAGACTCGCAAATCGGAGTTTAGGAAGACCCTGTTTCAAATTACAAATTGAAAAGTGGTGGGGAATGTAGCACAGTGCAAAGGCTGTGGATACCTGTAGCTGTCTAAGTGCCTGCCTGGAAAGCACAAGGATCTGGGTTCGATCCCTGGTACTGCATGCTGGGCTGCTGTGCCAGCCACCAAAACCAGCTATAGTGGTGCACATCTGTAATCCAAGTGCTGGGGAGGCTGAGAAAGGAGGATCAGTGCAAGTCTGAGCTGCATAGTGAAACTCTTTACCAAATAAATAAATAAATAAGAGTGACCTAATCAACTACATGTGTAAGATCTATTCAAAGGAAGAAATAGAGGGCTGGGAAGATAGCTCAGTGGTCTAAGTGCCTGCCTGGTAAGGTCAAGGACCCAGGTTTGATTCCTGGTACCATTTGCTGTGCTGGCCCTGGGTCTTGCAGGCCACTGAAGCCAGGCATGGTGGGCCACTGTAATCCCAGGGTGGGGAGGCTGAGACAGGAGGATCACTATGATTCTGAGCTGCATAGTGAGATCCTGTACCAAATAAATAAATAAATGGTTTTTGGAAGCTTGGCAGTTAGCTCAGTTGTTTAACCACCTGCACAGGCAAACCCAGTCAGGCTTGCAGGACCGTGGTTCAATCCTCAGCTCCACATGCCACACCACACATGCCCTTCAGGCAGCCTGAGCCAGTCAAAAAAAATCCTTCTCAATTTTTGGGGCTTGGGGGATACTCTGTGGAATAAATGCTTGTCTGGCAAGCACAAGGTCCTGAGTTTCATCACTGGTAACACCAAAAAAAAAAAAAAAAAAGTGAAATAGTAGAGCTCTGATGAATAAAATAAAGATATAGGTAAATGAAAAGAAAACTTCATTTTTTAATTATTTATTTTGTTTTTTGTATTTTAGGGGAAGATCTACAAGGTTTTCAGGGTCCTATTAGTAGATCAGACTCATAATGATCCACCTGTTTACAGCCTCCCAGAAGCTGGGATTACAGGCATGTGCCACCACGCCCAGTCTCAATTGCTGTCTCAGCGCACCCCCGGGAAGGAGGGGCCACATGGCAGACCCGGGTATCTAACCCCCTGGCCCTTCCCCTGCTTGTAGACACTTTAATCTGCTGAGGTATTCGTCTGGCCCAAAAAGGAAACTTCAGAAGTGTATATATTTCTTTTCTCTGCAATACAATATTAAGAAAGATACAGCAAGTTATTTTGTGGATATCGCCAAACTGATTCTAAACTTTTTGCAAAACAATAATACATGTGGTGAAGCCAGTCAGCACAACACTGAGAGAGAAGGAACTCAGAGAACTGAGGATACTCAGCTCAAGTTCTCCTCTAGAACTGCAATAATTAAGATAGAGTGGTCTTGGCAAAAAGATAAAAATCAATGAAACAAAATACACAGCCCAGAAACTGATCCCCATAAAATGCTAATTGATACTTGAAAAAGAAAAGCAGCTGAATGGCAAAAGATAGTTAAAGAAACTGTGCTAGATTCTGATATCATGTCACATAAAAAAAATACAGGTAGAATTCTTGGTCTTACACCCTTTGCAAAAACTACCTCAAAACAAGACATATTTGAATGGAAAATCCAAAACTTCTGTGAAATTGCTGGAAGATTTTGAGGAAAAATATGAAGATGACTATGAGGTAAATCATTCACCAAAAATAAGCAAGTTGGATTCAATCTCCAGGACTGTAATAATAAAAAATAAAATTATAAAATACCAGTATGCTGAGTAATATGCTAAGTAATATCAGATACTTTATTAAATAGATTTTGTTAATTGACTTTTGAGTAGTACTTTGAACTGATAGAATCCTTTGGAAAGCAGTTTCCAAAATTTCTCAATAGAAATAATAAAAGCATCTTAGCGTCGAACACAAATAAATACTAATGATATGAGGAATGATGTAGACAAATCAGCAATAGCATAATGATTATATTATTTATTTATGAATGATAAATTATATATCATAATTTCATGAATTATGAATGGCTCTCTTCTTTGTGAAGATTTTTTGTTGTATAACAATATATATTCCCATTAGATTTTTCAGGTTTCCCTTGATAAAAAAGGAAGAACTTTCACTTAATTAACTCCTTATCAATGTAAAACTACTCACACAATGTTTCTTTCACTTTGTTCAACAAACTTTGATGGGGTGCTTAGATTTTTTAGTATTTAGGCTGATTGAAGAGTGTTCTAATAAAATTGGTTATTGGTTACTTGAACATAAAGGTAGCTAATTGGTAGAAATAGAATTCAACTTCCAAAGTTTTATACAAAAGCTCATATAACTCTGTATTTTTTGCACTTCTACTACCAGCTAATAATTTTCTACTAAAGGTGTATGAAAATACTAACATTTTTTTCTTAGTGTATTTGAAATCTTGGAGTCTTGAAAAAACTCATACTAAAGCTTAGCAATATTTATTTCATGACTGAGCAAAAAACAACATGTATTTCATCACTATATCTCACTATATATATCATCACTATATCATCACTATATATATATATATATATATATATATATATATATATATATATATCATCACTACATCTCACTATATATATATTACACATAAAAAAGCCAAATAATCTAATAGATGTGATCAGGGAGAGAAATTATTGAGAATAAAAAAAATTATTATTTTTAAATTGGTATCACATACTAATCAGGACTGCAACCTCCCAAATGAAGGCTTAAATAAAAGAGACAAATGGTACAGTTTTAGGGCTCCCGCAGGATCAGAACCCCCTAGCAGCATTTGAGATTCTTTGGGGGCTCAGACAAAGCACTTCTCTGGGTGGCCCATATCTACTTGGATATCAAAAACAGAGGAAAGGATTATAGTGGAAAGCCCAAGAAGTTAAACAGGACCTTCAGATTTAGTCCAGAAGGATTCTCCAAGTAATAACGTTTGTGAATTTAGAACTGTTATCTCCAGGTCGACCTTCACAGCAGGAGATGCCTGCAGAGACAGTCTTTATCTAGTTAGCTGGAGTTGGTGCCAGTTCTCAACTGCGACCTTGTCTTGTCCTTTGAGACTTCGCAGCCACAGCTGGGACCCTGATTCACAGAGTGTCACTTACTATGAATCTCCTGCCTGTCTCCAGAGAGGAGCCTAAGCCTGGGACAAACTCACATGCAAACATGCCTGGTGAGAACCACTTCTTAGGGGTCTCCATCCAATTGGGAACAATTTAATGTATTTCCATTATTTTGTGTTGCTAATGACAAGTTATTCAGTAAATTCTGAGATGCCTCTGCTATGCCACATTCTTAGTGATTTACTCAACAAAACCACAATTCAACTAATAAAGATTAACAGACAAATGACAATATAGTTGTGTATGTTCGCTAGAGGTGGGAAGAAAGGGTGAATTGGTCAGATGAGTTGTCTCAAACTTCTTGAATTTGCATATCTCAACCAGCATTTCTACTTACATTGAAGAATAGATATTTTTTCTTCTATTTTTTAAAAAATGCTAATATAGCATTTTTTAAAAAATGCTAATATAGCTAAATAGGGAAAAAAGATAAACTCCAAAAGTGTTGGGGAAAAAACTTAAACAAAAAAGTGATAATTGAAACATCAATAATGTGCTCTAAATTGCATTTTCTTCTTATTTATTGATAAATTTTTTAAAAAATTGCGATTCTAAGGTGTATGATTGAAACTTTTTTATTCACCACTTAAAGACATCATACCAGTCGGCAGCCAGATCAGTAAATATTGTTCAGTTCTTAACAGCTAGCAGACAAGTCCTTGGTAAGGGAGAAAAATATTGTACTGCTGGGAAAATCTTATAAATTGAAATGTAGAAAGAATTAGGACTCTGGATTTACTAAAAGTTGTGACTTGCTTGATTCAGACTTTTATGGCCATAAATATTATGAAAATGTACTTTGAGATTATAAAAATATTGCATAAAGCTAAAAGACATAAACAAGGCAGAGTTTTTTGTTTATTTCTTCTGTTTCCAGTATCTCTGATCTGTTCTAGAAAATTAATGATTCCAGAAGTGGTACCATTGAGTAAACTTTTAACCCTACACTTCTTTTTACTCTCTTTAAGCTTTTCACTGAAAGAATCAGAGGAAGAGCAATTGTAAGAAGAAAAAAGTAACAAAATCTGTGATGATATCTGAATATCATATTGCAGACTATTTTATAAGAAATCAAAGGTGAAACTTTTCAGAGATTAACTGGTGTATTCAGAAAATCATTAAATGTTAAATTTATACATAGTCCCTTTACAAAAGCAGACAAAATACCCTGAATTATTCCAACAAAATATGTCTGGAGATGTGTGATAGCATTCAAAGTCTTAAAAGAAAGGAAACAGATTTTTCTGTTCAGACACATGGCATTTTCACTCTACCAGTTTATAATTCTAGCATGTTAATATGCCATGATCAAAATCAGTTTGAGGTACTAAACATGATAAAACTTGGCTTACACACACCTCCCTACTCTGCCTCCTGTCTTTGGCATTGCACTTGGAAATGTGGTGCTCTATGATTAAGCCACAAATGGCATCTGCATAGCTTCCTTCTGATATTTGGGTTCTCACTGTATATTAGCCTCATTTTCACCGGACACCTTTCATTTCTCTTGTATGGAAATATCTTTTCTCTTGATTCATACAACTTTTTCTCTTGCTTCTGTCCTCATGTCGCATTCTTTTTTCTTTACTTCTCTTTACCTGGATATTGTCTTTCTTTTTTTCTGTCTTTTTTTTTTTTTTGGTACCACAAATTAAACTCACAACTGTGTGCTTGCCAGGCAGACACTGTCCCGCTGAGCTATATCCCTGGACCTACTGTCTTATTTCTAACTCAAATCCTCTTGATGGATTGCTCTCTATTTGGGACCCTTTTTATCCTCCTTCCAGTATTCTCCCTATAGTAACTTCATGCTCATTTTATGTCAAGTTTAAGAAGTCCATAATGCTTTATTGATTCACTCCTACCTTGAAATCCACTTCAGCTTTTACAAAATTCTTGTCAACTGTGTCTGTTTCTGTCTTTCATGCCATTATCTTAGCTTAAGCCACTGTTATCTCACCCCGTAATGCATTTGCCAGAGCTCACTAGTTGGCTCACTTTTCCTTTTGTTACCACTGAACTTCAAACAATGTCTGGGAGGATGGACACGTTCATTTGGTGATTTCTATTTGATGTCATAATAAGTAGAAATCCCTCCTTATGCTTATTACAGATTGAATTGTGTCTCTCAGAAGAAGATATTTGAAACCCTTTTCCTAAGTATCTCACATGTGAAGAATTTAAAATTGATGCACATTGTTTATGTTCTTGGTTCAAATGAGCTCATTCTGGAGTAGAGGAGGGTCCCTAACCCAATGGGCCTAATGTGCTCATGAGAAGGTGGCCATGATAAGAGCCTGGAGGTGTGCAGAGGGGCACACCTTGAGCAGACAGAGGTGGAGGCTAGTGACATCTATGCACAAGTCAGGAAGAGCAAGGGTCACCAGGTGCCATGGGGGCTTAGGAAAGAGAGTCACAGTATTTCCTTCTCCTCAAAGTTCTTATAATGAATCTACTTTGTGGACACAATGACTTCAGCTTATATCTTCCAGAATTGTGACAAAAATTACTTTCTAGTATTGCAGTTACCCAGTCTGTGGTACTTCCTTACAGCAGACCTGGAAACCTAACACAATGAATAGAGGAATCATAACTAATAGTTTTCCTTTTCTTCCTTCCCAGCCCTCATCTTGTATTCTTTTTACCTTCTTTCTCTTCATTTCACCTACAGTGACTGCCTCCAAGACCAGATCTCACCTCACAGAACTTTGAGGACCTCATGCATCCCAACCCCCAGTCCCTTATCCTTTGTTCTGTCTCCTTAAAAATGACCTCTTCATAGAAGCTTAGATTGCCTTGTTAACTGTTTAATAGAGAAACATATTTTAATATTTACATATTTACTTGTGTATCTATTATATTTGAGTATTTTACTACCTTCATATTTCATCTAGAGAGGGATAAATGAAACTATATCTTGTTACATTGTAGAAAGAACAGTTCACAGAGTACTTGGGAAACTGTTTTTGCTCAATTGACAAATTGGTAGAGATAAGTTAGATCATCTAAAAGTAAATGGGAAACATGGAGATCTGGCTGTACCATAATATGTTACTGAGATAGGAGAAGGGTACCCCCAAACCATAAAGGATGAGTCCATGTTCTCTAAAATTGAAGAATGAATGTTAGTAACAATGAAGGTTAGACCAATAAGATTATAAACATAATTGCTTAGGTAAAATTGATTAAATCAGGATCAACTGGGAAAGTAAGTCACAGAGCTAGCAGGCATAAATATAGAACAGGGGCTTTTCCTATAGAGGTTGGAGTTAATGATTTTCCTGGTTTTCTCAGGGTGATAGAGGCTTACTTGGAATTTCAATCCCTAATGTTTATCCTTGAAGAAGTACGTGGACCCATGACTGGAGGTGTCTATCTTTCCCACATTTTCAAGGTGTCTCATCTTCTGTACTGGCTCCTTTAGGGCCTACTCCTATCTGGCTACCTATAATATTTCTATCTAACTCAATTGCTCACAATGCAACTTGAATATCTTTGAACAAAATTATTTTCTTCCCCTGTAAATGGTCAGCATTTACAACCAAATGTCCTTGTGATGGGAAACAGATGTAGAGCCTGGAGCTCACCAAGTACCTATCACCATTAGCTTTGAAAAAGAGAAAATGTCATCAAACTTTTTTTCTTACCGTGTCTGTACTTTTTTCCAGATGTAACTGGATTGGCATAATCTCTCCAGTTTTGTAAATTTAACACATGTGCTATGCTGACCTGCAAATTCAAGGATTTGCATTGTTCTAGTAAAGTAAAAGTCATGATCAAGTTATTTCAGCACAATCTTTCTCAATTGCTAAATAATTACCTTAAACATGGCCTTGGGGTCTCAAGGCTGCATGTTCACTCCTGCAATATGGAGATGGTGACGAGTGGCCTCCTTTAATCCCAGAATTGTTGTGAGCTGCCTTTGGTAAACACAAACTCATTCCATGTATTCACTTTCATGTACATTGATTGTAACCTGTGTGTTTAATATTTTCAAGGGAACCTTAATGTGTAAACAGTGAAAAGAAGTTGGTCTAAAAATAACATACGAGGGCTGGCGAGATCGAGCTAATTGCCTTTTCAGGCAAATGCAGGGAGCAGAGTTCAATCCCAACACCACATGCTGCATGGCCTGCCCCTTGTGCATGGTGAACAGGTCACTGAGACCAGAAGTGGTGGCACAGGCCTGTAATCCCAGCACTGAGAAGACTGAAAACAAGACAATCACGATGAGTCTGAACTGCATAGTGAGACAAAATAAATAAATAATATAAAAATAAAAATATGCATGTCTAAGCTAATGCCTTCAGGTAGATAAATGATATTTCCATGACTTTTCTGCAAAAATGTTCCATGCTCCCTTATTCAAATTCAGCCTACTGTTTTCAGTAAACTGTCATAGGATAACATGAACTTTATTAAAATTTAAGCATAAAAGGAAGTTTTCTAGCTCCCCAAAATATTTCAATCAAAAATATCATATTTGCAGATTCATCTGCTGAAATTTTTATCCTCAGAAATTTCTGCTTTACCACCCACTGCCTGTCATCATTTCCCTCTTATTCCTCCCCTGCTGCCTCCTAATTTGGGGGAAACAAAAAGTGAATAACATACCATCTGTAACCTGGAGCATTTCAAACTTGCTGGGTCTTATCACACAACACAGTCTGTTGATGGTAGGACATGATAAGACAAAGGATAGTAAGTACAGATCA
This sequence comes from Octomys mimax, assembly GCA_002564305.1. Lineage (NCBI taxonomy): Eukaryota > Metazoa > Chordata > Mammalia > Rodentia > Octodontidae > Octomys > Octomys mimax. The sequence continues at coordinate 5,224 of NDGM011178563.1, read as the reverse complement.
TAAAGGATTATATCTCGGTTGCTTTTGTGTGGATTAAATGAGTTCGTGTCTGAAAAGTCCTCAACATAGTCCTTCTGCCTAAATAAATGCCTATTACATGTAGATCATTTAGTTGCTCTCAAATTTAGTGGCTGTACTGAGCTACACAATTAAATGTTAAATGAATACAAATTTCAGGGGAAAACGATGTTTTCTCCTCTGGTACCAATTTTTTCTTGATAGAAGTGATATAAAACTTTATATGAAAATGTACATATTGTGTACCATAGCAAATATATATATATATATATATATATATATATATATATATTAACAAAAAAAACCAGAATTTAAAACATTCTATGGTCTTCTATCAAGACATATCTAGGTGGCCCTAGCATACCCCAACCACTTCTAAGAACACTTAGGATTTTTATATTAATGCTTCTCTTACCACTTCAAATTATTTTCTGCAAAGCTTTGAAGGAATTTTCACTGCTGCATATAAAATATGTATTAACAAGTCCTGCTTTCACGGAATTAATATTTGTATAAATTTTGCAATATGAGATAATCACACTGATTTGCTTAGCAGGTAAACAGTAGGGAAACAATTCATTAGACAAACTAAAATGTTTTATTCATCTTTATGGAAAATGATCTGTGCAGTTCTGTCATAGTTTTGTGGAACAGAGAAACTGGAGATTTTTGAAGTCAATAACCTATTATTCAATGACACACAATAGGAATGTGAATATGCCAAGATTCCTAACAATTTAGAGATTCTGTCCCCACTTGTACAGGAAATTCTAATGGTTGCCTTACAACTTAAAATGCCTAGAACAATATTGTTGACCTAGTAGGTCCTTAAAAATAGTGAGCATTATTATTCTTTAAATTTCTCTTGGGAATGAAGTTAAATTTATAACAATGGGAAAAATTCTAAATGTACAGTTATAAATTGTTCTAATTGTTCATGTCAAACACAACACTTCTTTATTGCTGAATAAATATTAAAAATTAAAACTTCTTTTTTTCTTTTGTTTATTTCAGTTATGACATTTAGGGACCAGACAGAAAGTTGCTATTTCAGAGACTTTTTATCTTAGAAAGAGAAATAAAAATATAAAGATTCTAATAGTTGCATAAAAGTAAAGGTAAAATATCAATGCTCTGTTTCCTAAAACTGAGTTAATTTTCTTTTAATGTGCCTGGAACTTTGCCAAGATTTAAATTGAACTTCTGAGTTTGATTTCGTTTAAAGGATTTGATATTTTTCATTCCAGCTTAATTTTTTTAAATTCTAAGGATGATTTATCAAAATAATGCATCTGGCACTGTATGCATGCTTAGAAGATTTGAAGACCAATTCATTAGAAATGCCTCATACCTCTCACGATATTCATACTTTAATGCTACAAGGAAGAGCTGTTTGGCCATCCTATACAGAGAATAAATACGTGTTTAAAAACCCCTTGGGATTCATTCATTTCTTCAATCTAAGGTGCACATGTATGGGGGGATAATACCAGCCCAGAGATAAAAATCTCAGGACAGATGATTGTGTCTAGAGACTTTGTGCTCTTCAAAGTTCAATTATCCGTGAAATAAGTAAAAGAGGTCACCTCTTTCCTACGGCACTGATATTGTTAAATGATGAAATGAATCTCATGGATTCTAAAATGCAATACAGTGAAAGCTATTCAGTCCACAAATATTTGTTCACTACCTATTATTAGAGAAGCCCTGGGTGAAATGCTCAATTGAGATAGATTGCATAGCTTTATCCAATTGCCCTGTTGCATGGCATGCAATGATCAAGAAGAGTCCAGACTTCCTGTTAGAAAGGGCAGAAAGTTAATGGGGAATTTTTAGTGACTGGGTCAATAAATAATATTGTCATGTCACTTTTACTATGTAAAATACGGCTGATTTTTCAAACTGATTCAATTTGAATTCTGTAAGAAAAATAAAGAGTGACTAAATACTGAGGAAAAAATAATGACCAAAACAAAGGCAAAGTAGTAATGTTTAAGGTAGCTATTAGTGCAAGAATACAGTACTTCTGTCTTCTCTAAATTTATTTATTTATTTTATTGTTTTGTTTTGTTTTTGTTTTTTACAATACCAGGGATTGAAAGTGGGACCTTGTGCTTGTCAGGCAGGCACTTATGCTGCTGAGCTATGTCTCTGGCCCTCTAAATTTATTTTTAACGATATAATAATAATGATTTACTTTCCAGTATTTTTTTAGGAATGTCCTAGAAGATATAGATGAAGAACTCACCAAGTTCAGAGAAGTAACATAGAGTCCTAAATTTAAAAGAACCAGAGGAGGCTTGATGACTTTCAAGTAATTTGAAGGAAGGGCAGGATTTGCATATGAATGGAGTAGAGGTTGCTGGTCTGAACCCTTCTCTCACAGGATTGATACTGCAGCTGTATACAAAATCCCAAAGCAGTGTCCTATAATGATCTGTAAAGGAAAAATGCCAAATGACTTAGATTCCCATCTTGATAGAGCTGTCTCCCACCATCATATTTGCTCTCTCTCTCTGTTTCAATTAATATAAAAAACCAAAAATGGTCTCTTATTTCCTGTCTAATCTGATATAGAGCAACAATATATCACTTGGCAGGAGAGATGGATAGGATTATTTTTTTTAGAAGACTGAACACATTTTGTGTAATATTAGTAGAATACACAGTTTTCTCTAAAAAATAAGTTTACCTAACACTACATAAGTTATATGTGCTCATTAAAAATATTGGCAAACTGGTGCCAGCCCTGCCCCCAGGGTGCTCTGAGATGGCGATTGAGACTGGGCGTGGTGGCGCATGCCTGTAGTCCCAGTGCTTGGGAAGCTGAAAACAGGAGAATCACTACAAATCCAATCCATGTAATGAGACCCTGTAGACCCTGCACTAAATGAAAAAAAATATATATTGGCAAACTGAAAAAGCTTATTCAAATCAGCTATTATTCTCCTAAGTACAGCTTTTAATGTATTGTTATCTCTAATATAACTCTATGTATTATGAAAAATCTTTGTCCCCAGGAAGACAGAACCTGACATCAGGAGCTGGCCTTTGGAAACCTCCTCAGGCTTTTTGTGTTCTTGGTGAAAGAATTCAGTGAAGACACAAAGGTTTCAGCCCAGAAGTACATGTAGAATTTACTGTAAAAGTGGATAAAAAGGGAGTTGTGCCTTCACAAAAGAAGGCTAACAGTATACAGACATCATTTGAACCTGGATATCATTGTATACACACAAGAATTATTCCTTGGGTTCAAGACATAGTTATGATACATATCAACATTTTACCTTGTTTCTTTTGAATTGAAAGCACATCTTCTTGTCCTTTTTAGATAATCAGTGCTCACCAGAGTCTTAATCTTGTAATCAATTTACAAGAGGTAAGATAATTTAATGTAAACCAGGACCCAGCCCACAGCAGGAGATCTTTAAAGCTTGTTCCCTTTCCTGATAGGAAAAGGGTGGCAGGTATGGTAACCAGGGAAGCTAGTTCTGAAAACAAAGGGCTTGAGTCTCGCCTCAGATGTTATAAACGCTTGTAATTATATTATACTTAGTATTTGATTTTGGGCTGGGGAGATAGCTCGGCAGTCTAACTGCCTGCCTGGCAAATGCAAGGACCTGGGTTTGACCCCCCAGTATCACATACTGTACCGCATGCCATGCCACATGTCACTTAAACCAGGTGCAGTGGTGTATACCTGTAATCCCAGAGGTGGTGAGACTGAGATAAAAAGATCACTTCAAGTCTGAGCTGTGTAGCAAGACAATGTAGCAAATAAATAAATAAATAAACAACAAATTTTTAAAAAAGAAGTATTTGAGTTTTTTCACTTAGTCATAACTGTCAGAGACTACTTCCTCCATAACAGCACCACCACCATGCCTCCCAGTTCCTCAGGCCTGTTACTGTCTAACATTATTTTCTTGTTTTTGTGAATGAGGGAAGTCAGGCTCCAATTTCTCTAAAGAGACATTGCTATTAGGGTTGAGATGCTAGGCATGTTTCTCTATCTAAAGGTGTTAGATGACACAGGACTGATTCATTCATATTTGACAAAAAGGATATGAAAACTGCTTTCTTGGTACTAAATCTCTGACTCCTGAGAGGAGACCAGCAAGAAGGGCAGCTTAGTGAACCAGAATTAAATTTCTATCACTTCCTTCTCAGTTTTATGAAACTCCAGGTTATCTAAGCTGGGGCCTCAATTTCTTGAATCTAAAATAACATGATGATACTGGTCCAAGGTAGGAATGCTGGGTGTCCACATAGCACCTGAAGTCTCAGGAACTGCCTGTGCACCCAGGAGTCGCGTGCCCACCACCACGAGGCCATCTTGTCTCTGACACTGGCTTCTGGTCCTGAAGCTCTACTGACTCCACTGATTCTCTCTGAAAATTATGCATTTCATGAACAAGTACAGTGTGTAAAAGCAATGTAAATTGGTCCAGAGAATCTATCAGAAATTATCAGAGCCCACCTGAGACCTCTTGTAGGCAGATCAATACTTACCATCTGAATGATACTTTACCATTTACACAGAAGAGTGGGAATTGATAGGGTGTAAGCCAAGACTCAGGTTCTGGCTCAGGGGAGACTGTGGACTGCAGATAACTCTGCTCACTATTGTCCATCAGCTTTTAGCAGTCTGGCTGCAATCCATCCACATTCATTAACTGATGCTACAGATAGAAGACTGTGTACTTATTTGCTTTCTTCCTGCAGTTAGGTAAATTCACAGTGAATAAAAACTATACGATATCATTATTTATTCTTTACTAGACAAAACATTGCCAATTTCTTCATAGAGTAGTGAGAGGCAAGGGAAATCACAAGAAAGTAAAATGAGCTTAAATCCACGCAGCATGTAGGCAAGATTTACAATATGTGGCATCCTATAAAAAATTCAAAATCTCTCTGTGTATTTATATATCATTTGTTCACACAGCTTTCACTTTTTTCCCATCATTTACTTAAGGAAATTTCTTCCTTGCAATATTACCCAGCAAACCATTCGCTTCTTTCCTTTTCGTTGACGCCCTCTGTCTTTCTCACCATTGTCTGGAAGTGTTCTCCGTGAGTTATCACATTCATCTAAGCTGTTGGTTAAAACAGATTTGGGGGGCTTTCCCCAATGTTTATGAAACAGTAGATTTAGGATAAGACCAAATAATTGGTATTTCAGACAAGTTATTAAAGAGACAAT
>NDGM011178561.1:8090-20141 GCA_002564305.1 Octomys mimax | reverse complement strand
TGCAATGTGTTAATTATTGGAAATGTCCTACCAATTTGATTTGAAACTGTCTCATTGCTATTTCTCAATAAAATTTTGGAAAAAACCCAATACATGTGGCTAGGCAGGCTACCATATTAGATGGTGCAATTCCAAATGGCCCACATAGCCACAGATGCCTTCAGCATTCAGCTGCACTCAAGGTGAGATTTTTAGCACTGCACTGATAAAATCTCTATCCTTACACTACTTTCTAAGATTTTTCCATAGTTAAAAGTTGGGGCTAGTTCCAGACAACAGTTGTCTCTCCTTTTCCCACTGGATGTGTTGATGACTAGATTTTTCCTCCTCATTTTAGGTCTTCTATGGAAACTCAGACCGAAGCTCCACAGTCCAAAACCTTCTGCGGCCCCCCATCATTTCGCGCTTCATCCGGCTTATCCCATTGGGCTGGCATATCCGGATCGCCATCCGGATGGAGCTGCTGGAGTGTGTCAGCAAGTGTGCCTGATGGCTGACTTGGCTTGGTCTGGTCGGGGGGTGGGGGACCTGGTGCATCATTGTGATCAACAGAGCTGTATGTTACAAGCACTTTTAAATGCACAGCTGTATAGAGAGTATTTCTTTTCTCTTTCTTAAAATATAGTTCCCAATTTCAACCAAAAAAATGAACTTTTTTCTCACTCAGGACCAAAGAAAATAAGAAAAAAGAAATATCCTCCAAACCATTTTTCTTTTTTTTTTACAAAAGCATAAGTAGCAGGAGTAATTGGCTGCTACTCTTTCTTTCTCTTTTTGTCTGAGTAACACTGTGAAAAGTACAGTCCCAGGGGAACACAAAGCAGCCCTGCTATGGCAATCCTTTCTTGCTTTCCCATATTCAAAACTGGAACATCCAGTGGTTCCTTTTGACTGCTGAAGGGGAACAGGCTTGAAGTTGCTTTCATGAAATGGCAGCCAAAGAGGTCTGCAGAGAGGTTGCTAGGAAGCGAGAGATCTTGAAGTTGACTGAATGACTGGTATGAACGAGGTGGGTGGGAGCCTGTGGCCTGTCCCACAATTGCCCTGGTCTCCGGAGAGCCCACACACAATAAGTGATCAAATGCCCAGGGTAAAAAACCCTTTCTGCTCAGAGTTTACACCTTGGGGGGCAGTCTGGGATTTTAGAGGTACAAGAAAATCCAGAACTTCCATTATACACAGCTCCATTGTGCAATCCATTCAGGCAGACTGCCCAAATTTATGGTCACCATTAGGTAGCTGCATGGAGCAGGCTGTCTGTGTCTAAGTAGTATTTAAGAACCTCAAGTGACCAGAACATAGAGTTTCCTCACCTAAGTCTACCACTTTTTGACAAACTGAACACATGTGGAAAAAGAGCTGGCACAGGAGCTATACTGGTGACTTGGAGGAGGCCCATGAGCCGACTATATGCTTTGGAGGAAGTAGCTAGGGTTCAAGTCACAAAGAGGACTTCTACGCTTCTCACCCTCCAAACTCTGCCTTGTACCACCTAAGTATGCCACTTCCTAATGCATGAAACCTCTTGGGAAGGAATGGTCCTAGCCTGCCCTTCTCTTGCTGGAAGAGCTTATCTGGTAGGGAACTTGCAGAAACTACAGCTAGTCTCACTTGTCAACTATAGGTCCATCTGGATTCTAGGCCCTTCCTGGGAGAAGCTGTGAGCACAGAGATGGGGCGCAGGAGCTTAGGAGGGTGGATCAGAGATGAGGACTTTCCAGCAACTGCCCTGGGTCTGGACACAGCACAGATTTTGCTTTGTGCACTCTTCTCTTGAGTTACTTTACATTTCCAAATGCTAAGCTGAGTGAATGAACCCACACTAACACAATCCTGGACATAATGCTCAAGTCCTCTGTGAATAGGCAGCCTCCTCCTAAAAGTTTCAACTCTTCTGTCTCAGAAGTTTTACATTCAGTCCAACATCTTTTTAATCCTCATGCCCAAGAATGCTTTTTCTTATTGTCTTCTTTCACACATAAGCATACCATTTCAGGGGAATGGGGGAAACACTCCTGGCCTTAGGACACATGGACAAATATATTTTGGACAGAATGCCTAAAGACACCCTTATTTGGAAAACTGAGTTAACCTTTCTCATGGCATTCATTGTCAGAAAAAAAACAGCTGTCACTTAAGAGACTTCCACAGCTGTCACCATCAAACATGGAAGGCAAAAGAGTATAATAGTTCAAGGAAGAATAAATCAATATGAGGCACAGATGGAGGTTCTTCAAATGACTGCTTATATTGAAAATTGTTTTGTAATACTTTTATTGAGATAAGGTTCACATATACAAATTTCACCCATTTAAAGTGCACAATTCAATGACTTAGTACTGAATATTAGAGTTCTACAACCATGGTCACAAGAAACTTTAATTTCATCACCCCAGAAAGTATCTATTAGCCAGTACCCACCCCAGTTCTAGGCAACTACAATCCATTTTCTGCTTCTGTATAGATCTCCCTTTTCTGGACGTTTTCCAGTATAAATAAAATTATATGATATGTGGCCATTTGTTGACTGGCTTTTTGTGTTTAATGAAATGCTTTGAAAGTTCATCCACGTTGCAGTAGCATCAACACTTCGCTTCCTTTTATTGCTGAATATCATGCCACTTGACCACATTGTTAGCTATCCATTCATCCCTTGATAGACATATGGGTTGTTTCCACTTCTTGGCTATCATGAATAATGATGCTGTGAACATGTGGATGTAAGTATTAAAGTGGACACATTCATTTATCTTGGTTATAATCCTGGGAGTCAAACCAATAAGTCACATCGTGGGTCCATATTTAACCTTTTGAGGAACTACTTTCCCAAGTGGTTGCACTATTTTCCATTCCTACCAGCCATATAGGAGGAGTCTGATTTCTGCACATCTTCAGCAATGCTGATTGTCTTTCATTATAGCCACCCCAGGATGTGTCAAGTGGTGGTCTATTGTACTTTGGATTTGCATTTCCCTAATGACTAATGATGTTAAGTATCTTTTCATGTGTTTAACTGGCCATCTGTACATCTTAGAGAAGCATCTATCCAGATCCTTTGCCCATTCAAAACTTGGCTTACACTTTACTGAACTGTCAAAATTCTTTGTATGTTCTAGATAAAATTCCCCTATTGGATATGTGACTTGCAGCTGCTTTTCCATTATAAGATTTTTTTTTATTCTCTTCATGGAATCCTCTGAAGCACAAAAGTTTTAGAATTTTAACAAAGGCCAATTTATTTTTGCTTGTTCTTTTGGTTTCATTATTTGAGAAATCACCACCAAATCTAAAGATGTCAAGATTTACCCATGTTTTCCCCTAACGGTTTTAAAGTTCTACCTTTTGATCTTTGATTCATTTTGATCGAATCTTTGGTGTGGTATGAAGTCAGTGGGAGAAATTTCATTGTTTTGCATGTGGACTTCCAGTTGTCCTGGCACATTTGTTGAAAAAACATTCTCTTACAATGATATTGGTACCTGTGTCATGAAAATCAATTGACCGTAAATGGGAAGGTTCACTTCAGATCTCACAATTCCACCAACTGGCTATTTGTATTACTGGGTCTTTGTAGTACATTTTCAAATTGGGACCTGTGAGTGCTCCCATTGTTCTTCAAGATTGTTTGACTATTCTGGGTTCAATTTCCATATGAACTATAAGCTTTATAGAGAATCCAGCTTGGACTTCAATTGAAACCTCTCAATACTTGAGAATGCAATAAACAATGAAATACTTAAGATCTATAAAACATTTATTTGTAGGTAACTTACTTATGACAGCATACTAATTATTTATTTCATTAAACGCATGACAGAATGTATAAAAAACTATGCTTGAAGGAAATCTGAAGCCTAACTAAATTTTCTTGTTAAACACATGAACTATGTTTGTGGTATCATTTCTTTTATAGAGGAAAAGTTCAATTAAAAATATAATGCAGCAAAACTCACCTTATTTTAACATGTTTACTTTTATTTTTAGAAATGCTAGTGTGGTCTACACTTGGAGATTTTTAAAAACTGTGGTAAAATATACACAACACTTTGCAGATTTTTAAATAATTAAACAAAATGTTATGAGCAAAGAAGTAGCCTTAAGTGTTGCCAATATTAAGAAAAATTCTGAGCTGAATTTGGTACTCGGTGTGGGAGGAGGTCACTTGGACAAAGCAAAGGTATTTTAAAACAGAGGTACTTCTAAGAGTGCATTCTTGGAGTCAAGAAAATTGCACCCTTAAATAGCATCTAAACAAATGCTGACAGAAGCCAACCTCTTTGTTCATTTGAGCTGTGACTGCTGAGGCCTGCTGCTTTTTCCTGTGATCCCAAGGGTAACCCCAAACTGGGCCTTTCTTGACCATGACCACCTTACAAGGACGATAGGATCATAAAGGACACATGTACTACAAGTGTTTCACAGCTACCCACCAAGCTCTCCAATTGCATGTAAAGTCCAATAACAGTCTTTCTCAACTTCATGAAGCTGCCAACTGGGGTACAAACAATACAATGCTGTAACAGGTAATATTTATCGGGATGCTATCAAGAACTTCACAGCATCTCAGTAGATGCTCACAACAACCCTAGGAGATAGGTACTATGATTGTCTCCATTTAAAGGTGAGGAAACTGAGGCACAGGGAAACTAAGTAACATGATTTAAGTGATGGAGTCAGGACTGCACTTAGGCAATCTGACTCCAGATCCTGGGCTTTTAACTTCTTCATCAGAGTCCATAGACCTCTGAAATATTCTATACTTAAACCAAATCAGTTACCAAGTCCAGGGAGATGAGATGGAAAGTGGTACAGGAATTGTTCAGAGCTTTCAGAAAAGAGTATGTTATATATTATGAAGGCTCATTGTTGCCTCTTTCAATTAGTGTGCCTAGGGGCCGGGGAGATAGCTCAGTGGAATAAATGCTTCCCTGGCAAGCACAAGGGCCTGAGTTCAATCCCCAGTTCCACCAAAAAAAATTAGTATGCCTAACCACCAATATAGACAGCATTTTCTAAATGTGTTATGCCTTTCTTTCAGTTGACTGTTTTTGCAACTAGAATCCCTTTGGCAAGTATATGCTCTGTATTGGAAGTTTTCTGAAAAGGTAGACTTCGGGAAAAACAGTGTCTGAACATGGCCACCATCACACTCCATACCAACTCTATACATGAAGGTGCATGGTGTAAGGGCATAGGCATTACAGTGACTATACTAAGCTTCAAATCATAGCTGTGTCACTTTCAAAGTAGGTGAACTTGGGCAAGGCAATATAAGGAATGGAAACTTCTTTCCTCATCTACAGAATGAGAATAATAAGTACTGGCCTCATTGGGCCTAAATGTAATAAGGAAACACTTGGCACTGTGCCTGCCCATGATAAGTGCTATGAACATTAAAAAACTATAAACCCCAGATACAGTGGTACCTCAGTTCATAAACTTAATAGTTTCCACAATTCTGGTAAGAAACACAACTGGACTAGAGCCAAATCAAATTGAATCAGGTTCAATGTTGACCTTATATAGAAATTTGATTCGGTTTTCTAACTCAGTTTGCAATTGGAATGTTTAAAAGAAATGTTTGTGAACTAAGGTACCATTTACTTGACTGAGTCTTAATAAAAGTATAACTGAAATCACAGGTTACAGTTTTCATTTTCATGCCACTTACAAAGACACTCAGTGAAGTATCAGTGCAAATGATGTAGTGAAAAGTAATGTTTTAGATTTTTAAAAGAAAATCAGAGAATATCATATGTTATCACAAAATACAAATTATTGCCCCCTGACTGAGCACTACTTAGTTGGTTTTCTTACCATAAATAACAGAAAAGAGGGTCTAAAATAGGTGTCACTAAATTCTAGCTTGGTGGTGTTTTTGTTGTTTGGTTGTTGTTGTTGATTTTTTTTTCTTTTTCTTTTTCTTTTTTTTTTTGTTTTGGTCTTTTTGAGACAGGGTCTTGCTAAGCAGTTCAAGTTGGTCTTGAGCTCGCTTTGTAGCCCAGGCTGACCCTAAACTGGCAGCAATCCTCCTGCCTCAGCTCCTGAATGCTGGGATTACAGGCGTGTGCCAACATGCCCACCTCAGGCCTGTTTTTGTATATAAGGTTTTATGTGAATGCAGCCATGCTCACTTATCATGTATTATGTAGCTGCTTTTGTACACCAAAGGCAGAAGTGAGTAGAAGTGACAGGAGGTGACAGAGCCCCCATGGCCCTTAGGTCCCCTGCTAGTTATCATCTCATCCTTCATACAAGTTGGCTGCTCTAGAACAAAAAACCCTCCCCAGCTATCCATCTTTGCTTTCTCCATAGCACAAGTGCCCAGCTGGGATCTCTTCCCATCCTCCTCAAATCACCAAGTCAGCTCAAGCAATGTGTACAGGTGACAACACTCAAGTGTAAAAGGAACCAAGTCTTCAACATACCATAAGGGGAAAATAACTTTATAAATAGAAAAAAAAAACATCATTAAGTAACAGGCTTTGCCTTACTTTACATTACTTTCTCTCCCTTAAACTGATTACAACTTCAAAGGCCTATTATCCCTCATTTGAATTCGAGCGCATTCTCTTTACAAAGAAGAAAACTAAACTGGTGCTGCTTGCTGTTCCAACACAAGAAGAACCACAGTGCTCAAGACTGGGACGGCCTGGCAGTCACATCGGTCAGTGCAAAATCTGCATTTTATTAAAGACATTTGGGAAGATCCATTCAAAAATACATTGTGCTCAGTAAAAATTAACCATTTCATGCTGATAATGAAGAGTACCACAGAGTAGATATTTGTATAATATTTACAGCAACAATAGAAATTTTACAGAAGTTTAGAATGGAATACATGCCAGAAAAAACTTGATAAGATGTACCAACACATGATACAAAGAGTTATAGAAACACTTTACAAATGGTTTATAATTAGCTTGTGAGGAATTTAAGTATTCAACACTTTAAATTCAATTTGGATTGAAAAATTAAAAAGGTTAACAACCACATCACACCCTTGCCACAGTAAAAAGTATGGAATTACACTTTATATAATGGATTATAAAGTCTGTGCAATTAAGAATTTCCACTGATTCTTCACCTACCACAAATTGGATATGACATCCCTCTGGCTTATCCCTATTTTTGTCTTTAAAGAATGAACAGGGTCTCAATGTTACCCTGCCCTTTGTCTTCCCAGATACCCCCTTCAAACTTAGTAGAGATTGAAGAAGCTCTGTTTAGTAGTCTACGTATATACAGAATAACTACCTGAATTTAGAATGGCACAAAGCAATTCTTGGAGATAGGAACTGGGGATAACTATTTTGTTTGGCTTAACTGTTTCTAGTAATCGATACAAGTTAACAGTGAGAATTCACTTCTTTTCATCATCGTATCACCGTCCAGCCTGACTCAGTTAGTGATCAAAGAGTAAACGAGGAGAGGGAGAAAGACTGGAGACTAGAACTGATTGTGTATACTTAGGGGAAATGGATTTTCTGCAAGCTTCACTTTCCATTCTGGAAAGTAAAGCTGTTGTGGAGAACTTACACATTCTCCTGGAGGAAAAGCATCATTTTTCTCATGAAACTGTACAGAGTTTAACCGGAGCTTTTGATAACTCTGGCAATAAAACACTTTAATCCCCCAATAGGGACAAAAGTCAAGGCATCTACCTTTTCTATTCCTGGGTTTCTTCTGACTAGACCTGCAGCAGAGCACTAGGACAAGCTTGTCTATGCCTGAAATGAATCACATCAGCTTTTTGGGCAGTGAAATCCCAAACCAAAGGAAGTCCTGAGGGATTCTCAGCAGTCTGTCAAAAGAAGGGGGCAGAGGGACAGATAAGGCCTCTTTCTCCCTGATACTCTGCTCGGGAAGGGCAGCAAACAAGGCAACTTCTAATCTGCATACAACACAGAGACCGATTTCAGATTCCCAAGGAGGATCAAATATGGCAGAGGATCAAAGGGGGTGTAGAGAGCTTACCTTTGTAGGAAATGCAGGGCCTCAGAAGTGACAACAGTTTCACTGCTGCAGTTCTGCTAGCCCTAAACATCCAGTGTGCAGACTGTGACAAAATTTTTCTGGCAAAACAAGAGACAACCCTCCCTTAAATTTGGGAGTTCATGGTTGATGGATGAAAATACAAAGCAGTGAAGCATCATGTTTAATAGCATACAGTAAATACACAGAACGGTGGGTCAATGCCTGGTGGAGAGAAAAAAGGTGGATTTGGGACCAATCAGGCCTGACACAGATGGACTGATGAAGCACTGCAGGAAATGAAGACTGTAGTAACTGGCTCACACAAAAGTCTACCATCTTCTATAATACATTCAACTGAAAAAGAAATCGCATAGGGCAGCAGGCCCAGAGTTTCCTAAACACTGGACTTCTCTCCCATTGAGGGTATACAGATAGGTGAGACTTCATTTCTTTCATGGCTTCTTACACTTGCGATTTCCAAGACAATTTTTTTAAACAGCTGAGCCATACCTTAAGATATTGTATAACTCAGCTACTCAAGAAGCAAAAGGAAAAACTTGTATTCTTTTTGTCCTCCTTGGAGCCAGCATGTATATATATATATATATATATATATATATATATATATATATATATATGAATAGGAGCCAGGGTCTCAAGCATGCTAGGCAAGCACTTACCACTGAGCTATAGCCCTACCTCTAAGCTGGCCTTTTAAATCTCTGTGAGGACCTTCTTGTGAGATTCTGGTTCTGGGTGTTAGTAACAGGATGGTTACAACATTTGCATTGTCTTTTCTACAGTCCTTTTCAAAGAAAACAGGACTGTTATTTTGTAAACCACAAATAAGCTTTCGCTGTCTACAAATTTTATTTTATTAGTGATGAATGAAAGAGGCAAGGAAACAGTCCACTATATTCTGACTTGGTTTAGTGTAAGGTACTACTTTTGGGATTCAAAGAACTATGAATCTGTGGGCTTTAGTACTCACAAGGGGATTGACATCCCACTCAAATGCAGGAGGCAATGAACTTGTAGATAGAAAAGCAATGCCTTCCAGAAAACAGGTTCTGAGCAGGAGTGAATATGCATATTTACTGAGTTCCAGCTGAGCTCTAGCAGTGACTCAGGATGAGCTATTTACTGCCCTTGCCAAGAGAGTTCTGTCATCACTGTGACCAAGGTGAACAGAAGCGGACAGAGCCTTCTATGCACTTGAGAAGTAATCCTCTGGCCTTTGAAAAAAAGTTATATAATTATGAATTTTTTTCAATACATGGCTAGAAGAAAATAAATGGCTTTTTTTCCTTATTTACTCTAAAAACTAGTTTAAGAAGTGAGGATACTATGATATTAACTAAGAGGTGCTGGGAAAGGAAAATGGGATGGCATTTCCTAGTGTAGTCCACTAATTTTCAGATTAGGAACATGCTAAACTGGCTAACTCTACAACCACAACATACTTTATAATATACAGTGCAACTAGAGACTGACCGGTGTAGCTGAGCTTAGAATCAAAGTATACGACTGCATATGGTGAGTCTTAAAAGTATGTTTTAAAACAGATTTAATCAAAGCATACAGTACAAATACTTCTATAACAGCCACATCACAACCACCAATGAAGAGCTGTTTGCTTCTAATCTGTCTGCCATATGCTAATATTTGTAAAAAGCTATTAAATGACTTGAATGAAAAAAAAAGACATTTTCTTTCGGTGGACTCAGCTAAAAGCCATGGATGCCTTTGAGCAGTTGGTAAAAATCATGCCAATCTGCCAGGCTGTTGCTTGCTTCTAAATATAAGCATCATGGCTCTATGAGAGATTTTCTAAGGATCCTAACCTAGGATTTAAATTCTCAAACACATATAAAGTCACTCTGGTTTCCTCCTAATGTATGCACCTTTTAGCAGGCCCAAGACAATGGAAACAAACAACAGGATACCAAGAACTCAGGAACAGTGGTAGAAGATTCTTCTAGAGAATGTAAGGTTGAAGGATTCATAGCTGCAGCTCTGCACCCTGGAAAGAACAAGGCCAGAGCCAAGTGCTGCAGACTTGGTGGTGGTGTGGACCTGGAGTGGTTTAGGGTAGGGTCTCTCAACCTCAGCACTAGTGATGTTTGGGGCTCGATCAGTTTCGGATTGGGAGGCTGTTCTATGCGTTGCACGATGTTTAGCAGCACCCCTGGCGCCTACCTACTAGATACCCCTAGTGGCAATCAAGTGTCTAAAGACACTGCCAGATGTGCTCTGGAGGGCAAAACTGCCCCAGAGGGGAAGTGCCTGCTACAGAGACAGCTCACTTGAGCCCCCTGGCATGGAGTACTCCCTTCTGGTCTTGGGCTCTGGAGAGAAGCTAAGCTTTAGTCAAGATAACAAGGCTCAGTTAAAGTTCACTTAGACCTTTAGAGAAGAAAAAGGATTTGGAGAAGCAAGAGTAAAAAAACTGACAAGCTGAGCTGCTTATTTCAAAGGGAGATTCACAACACTTTCATAAAACAAAGCAATTTACAAGTGTTCATTTAATCTTTATATCTTTTTAGGAGGTTGGGGCAGATAATAGAACATGATGTCATACATTCCTCTTACTAGAGAAAATGCAATTGTTGTGACTTTAGGTCAAGTCTTTCCTACCATGCACAGATGGCAGTCTTTGTGAGATCAATAACTCCTTATCAACCCAGAGAGGAAAGAAACAGTTCAAAGCTAAGAGAGGGTCCAGTAGAGCAGTGAGAAAATTTCACACCCCATCCCCTAAGAGCAGGAATAGAACAACATGCTAGAAATGAGGATTGTAGGTTTACTTACAGCTTACTGAAGATCAATGAAAAGTCAGAAGGGACAAAAGCTAAGAGGATAAAAGAGCTACCTCAAAAACACTAGTTGAAAACATTGTAGCTGTTTTCTGGCTCAAATCTGGGAATGTACGAAAAAGTACGTATTGACTCTTCATCAGTTAGGGTTAGTTTGTTCTAGATAGAAGGCAATTATTCTAGCCCTTCTTTGAAGAACTGTCATGAATATAAATGTTCTGCAAACATCTGAGATCCCAGTGTTAGCAAGGATGACAACATGGGAAACCAGCCCCCAGGTGACAACGAGCCTCAAATGCCACAGTATGGCAATGGGACCGTGCAGTTTCTAAGCACACAGCACAGTGAGAAGTCTTTCCAGAGGAAAAGAAGTAGTTTCTGGTTTGCAAGGGGGTTAACAAGGTACAGATTTAGTATGAAAAAGAACAGTTAATATACACCTTTTAGAGTCACTATATCCAGGCAAAAAGCTGCTGAGGGTCTACCTCACTTGTATAATCAAGCAGCTGCCTGGGAAAAGCCAGATTCAAGAGCTACCCGAATGGTACTGAACTGGTAAAAGAAGAGATAGAAAAAGAACTCAAGAGCATGCAAAACTATTGATTTGAATCAAATTGTTTCAGTGATAGTACCCAGTTGAGTTTCATCTTAGTGCCTATTATACTTATTAAAATTAAATAAAAAGCACCTTAAAATGACCTCTATATATAATCAATACACATTATAGTATTTATATAAAAATGCAATATGCACACAATTTAAGCTTCAAAGAATCTAAGACATTTTTTCTTTATAGTCTTCATAATCATCAGAGCTAAGATTCTCAAAATCTTGGGGGAGGGTTAAGGGTAACTCAGCATTTTTCAATGAGAGCTGACTTGATTTAGGGGCTGACCCTCTCAGATTTCTGGACCAAGTAATAAATATTGAGAAGTTAACTCTTTGAGGGATGGGAGGAACTGCTAAAAGTCTTATTGCTAAGAGACTATTTCCAAATATCTAATACTACTGATACATGATGGTATTGAGGTGGATTCCATGAAGGATGGCCCAGAGACACAGAGGTGTGTGACACTTGCTGGCCAGAGACCTTGATAATACTTGGAGTAACTCAGGAGTTACTTAGGATTTGAAAGTGATTAGATGAGGGGAAAAATAGGTCCTGTTCTGATGGAGTAATATATATATATATATATATATATATATATATATATTCTTGATACAATATATATATATATATATATATATATATATATAT
>NDGM011178549.1:0-13987 GCA_002564305.1 Octomys mimax | reverse complement strand
ATCAATTGTGAAACTGTCTCATTGATATTTGTTTCTCAATAAAAAAAAGAAAAAAAAAAGAAGGGACAAAGATATATTTATATATAATCAGGATAGCCTGGATAATTATACTGCTGATTTGCCTACTGAAAGGAGCAGTTAATACTTAAATATATTTTCCTCTCTTTTTCAATTTCTTATAATTTTTTTACTGATTTTGCATGCTGATAGCTGTTAATCTAAACAACTAATTTGAAAACAGTATTATGTGATACAACAACTATTGTCAAATTCATATTATTTAGTGGAATTTTGTATCATTTCTAATGGTTTTTTCCACTGTTTTATATTATTTAAGAAATTTTTAAAAATAAAAAAGATTGTTCATTGAATTTTTCTTAGATTGATATGGTTTTAACTTAATTAATGATAGCCTAACAAAGTTATATTTATTAGGATAATAAGCAGATGTTAAGTAATCATATAGAGAAATTACCATGTACCTGATGATGCTTTTATAAAATTTTATTTTCAAATTAATGCATATAACTTAAAAGAAAACCAGTCCTGCTAGCATTATGATGCAAATAAACAGTTCCTGTTTTATAACTACTGTCCCCTGAAAATCATTTTCAATTCCATGTGTTCTCTTAATATTATGCCCATATATAGAAAGCAAAACAAGCAAACAAACTAAGAAGCTTCAAATGCACAACTACAAAAAAACAAAATATAATACTTGCACTATTTCTTGATTTTTAAAAATCAACTTCATAAAATATTTGATTATAATTTAGCTGTCTTCTATCCTTAACATCCACTTATAATTAATTATACATCCCTTTCAGAGAAAAACTATAGTAAGCACTTGTATGATTATATTTTTGTAAAGACTTCTATAAGGTTGAGTCATCATTTCTTGTGCCACCTTCCTTTTCTGCATCATCTTATTCAACTTGAACTGCTCACTGTCAGGAAGTCATGCTCCTTTCTGGCCCCTTGTACCTCCCCTCCAGCCCATGGTCACTGAGGAGTGAGCTGCCACATAGCAGAGTCCTCCCTCCCCAGCTTTGCCTTTTCTGTTCTCTCCCTCTGCCCCTGTCATTGGCCTCATGGGCTTCATATTATTGCTTTACTATGATTTTATTCAGGATTTGGGGAGGCACATAAATAAACATATGAGTTTAGACTCCACGAGTAACAGAAAATGCTGGGCCACAATCCTCAAAGATTTTACCTAATCTTCACTCAAGCTAAAAGGGGGTGTTCCTGTGCCTCTTAGCTAAGAAGACAAGCTCAGAGCACTAAGTGACTTTGCTTTAAATGGTTCAGATACTTGATTTTAAATTTCAGAACAGCCAGTGGCCCCCAAAGCCCATCCTTGCCCACTTTGTCATCACGGAAAGTCTCTTCAATGTCACAACAGTGGCAGCCCTTGAGCTCTCAGAACAGTTTCCTATCAGCATAATATGTTAATTTTTGTGATGGTTCAGATTGGCTTCACCATTTGTTCACTCAATGTATTAGTCAATCTGATATAGGCAGAAAAGAGAATATACAATGAGGATGTCTGAATTCCACAGTATGAAAGCCCTGGTTACAACCCTCACAGACACGCCAGAAGGACTGAGGGGTAAATGGCAGTATTTACAGAATTATGCTTTCACTCAGAAGATTTGAAAAGAAAGTGAAAAAAATATAAATATATCTATAAGCACTTACAGAAAACAGTTTGCAGGGCCAAAACTCACAGGAGTTTATGTGGCAAGCAAATCTTTTTTCTATTGTTTTGTTGATGAAAAGAATATCAGCAGCAGATGAGATGTATCAGGGCTTTAATAGAATATTTCATACTGATATTAGAAAAATGTTAGATAAAAGCTTAATTAAGAGAAGTGTATCTCTGCGTGCTGTTACTTTCCCTGAAAAACGGAAGTATATTTTTTGTAGAATGAATTTCAACCTCCTGAGATGAGGAAAACTTTAAAAAAAATATAATAAGACCACTTTTAAGCAGGCTGCATTGAAAAATCTTCATTAATGTGGTAAACAAATTAATATATGAAGATAGGAAATAATGGTATGTACTCCTGAGGTATGAAAAGAACAAGAGCTGGCCAAATAGCTCAGCGGATTGAAGGGTCTGCAAGCAGGTGCAGGGACTGGGGGTTTGATCTCTGTGCCTTCCATGCTAGCCCAGCCCCCAGAGCATGCTGAGATGCCAATTGAGACTAGGCATGGTTTTGGCTGCCTGTAATACCAGTTCTTGGGAGGCTGTAAACAGACAGATCACTATGAGTCCGATCTAGTAGTGAGACCCTGAACACCCTGTAGACCCTTCCCTAAAATACAAAAAAAAATTCATTTTCTGATTATATATTACTTTTTTTGGCTCTGAATGCCTTGAGGGCAGGTTTGGCTGGCTTGCGTTGTGAGGATCGAACCACAGCAACCTGAACCTGACGGCTTTGTTGAATCAGCCACTTAAAGAACTGAGCTAAGGGGCAGGCCCCCTATATATTACTTTTTAACATACCCACTTTAAAATGGTGACAACTGATATTTTATCTCACCTAGCAAACAAAAAGCAAATGGATCTTTTAGTAAATGAAGGTAACATTTGATTGACCATAGATATATAAAAATTATAGTGATCAAGACACAAGAAAAGACTATTTTAGAGATGAAAAAACTAAGCCTCAGGGAGACGGTTTAATGCTCTTACTCTGTGATGTAGGGGTTTAATTAACTTCTTTCCTCTGTATCCTTATTTTAATAAGACATAGTTTTCAGAAAAAGTGATTTATGAGGAAACAAATTAAAATGACACTGAACTAATTTCTAATGGTTCAGCTATTATCAATATATTATGGAAAACTAGATTGAGAGTATTAAAATGCAAAATTTCCCAAATGTACTCTGCTTCTTTTTCTAAGAGTATTACCTTTGTTTGACACTGAAATTATTCTCTTTTTGAGAACAAGGGAAAACAAATATCAATATTCCTTTCACAGGTGTGTTGTATGCCTACTATGTGCTAGCATGGTGCAGGGCCTGGGAGGAATATGTGAATTAGTACAGAAATCCTTCTCATGGTGGTAGCTCACTGTACTAAGATTTTATATCATGGCAGGTGGTCTAATTAATATTCCCCTTATTTCTAATGCCCATGATTGATGGTTTTTGCAGTAACTATCACATAATTATTCTGACATTATACACATATGGTTCTGCTAGATAGCCATGGCTGTGACATTTGGTTCCTTAGCAACAGCAAATGTACCTTGGGAAGGAAAACAAATTGTCATGAACTACTCTAGGACAAAAAGTCCCTATCAAAAACTATAGATTAAGCTGCCATATAATTTTGGTTTTCAATGAAAAATATATCTGATTAAAGCATAATATAAAATAACAATAAAGGGTGATTTCTTAGTGTTGGTAGTCAGCATTGTTCATGAACAAGATTGGATTGGGAAGTGGAGGTGTATTATGGTTTGTGGGTATTTGTTTCCACCAAACCTCCTATAGTCAATGAGGCGCAGTTCTAGAGTTTGTGAGTAGGCTGGGACTACGGGTCTGAGTACTGCTGGGACTACGGGTGTGAGTGCTACACCAGCCTGGGGCAGGTAAGGAGGAGAGATAGACTTGCTCTCTGTAGCCTTTGTTGCTACCATTCCCTTTGCTCTGCTCTTTGCTGCTGCCATGAAAGGTTGCACTGTGCCATGTGCCACTCGGCCCTTGGACTGATACCTCCAGTAGCTGTGAGCTAAGTCAGCCTTTCCTTCCTTCATTTTAGGTGTTGGGTATTTGTCTCAGCAATGAGAGAAGAGTAACAGACAACATGGTTTACCTGCATTCCTTGCTTAGGATATGGGGATGATACTGTGGACCTCATAGGACTGGCTTGCATCTTGTGCTTCACTTCACATGACTGCATCTGAATGGTTTTAAAGAACACTCTTCAGGCTCCAGCTTCTCCCAGTGCGAGGTCCTCTGGTCTATTACATGAAGTGCATAAAATGTATCTGCGCCACATCTGCAGTAGAATGGTTGCGGGATCACCTAAGCATTGTGTGGAGGGAACAGGCACTCTCAGAGTCTATGGACAGGCAACCTTGCCTGCCTAAACATATTGTGGGCTGAATTCTGTCCTATTTTTGGCCAAAACCTTAGACCTTACAGCTCATCTTCTTGCTCTTGGACAAAATCCCTCTAGTCAGTTTCCCAGAAGTATTGTGTCACGTTTCCTTCTCTTCCAGCTTTGGCAGATGTCTGTGGCTCACTCCTGCTCTTTTGGGAGTCTTTCTGAACCCCTAAGAAATTCCTTTCCTGTGCTTCCTGGCTCTGTCAGGGCCTCCCTGAGGCTGTCTATTGCTGCAAGACTTTTTCTTTCTACATCTAACAGCACTTTTTACTGATGTTTTCATTTTGAACAAATCCTTCTTGGACAGGACCTTTCAAGAAATGTCTCCAGACAGGCCTCTGGGCACTTACATCATATGCTTCTACCTGTCATCATTGCAGGTCCAGTAACATCCATAGAGCTGTCCCAGGTCAGCAACCACAAGAAACAACAGTGAGAGGGTCAGTGCTGATAGGCAGCTTGACTGCACTGGGAGATGAGTAGGCTGCTGCTGAGGCACAGTGCCGAGTGTCTGGGGCGGTGGTGAGGGCACAACTGTGGGAACTGCACTTCCCATTCCTTAGCTCTCCTTCTGCTTTCTGCCTGCTACAGAGCATGAGCAGATTTTCTGCTGGATGCCCTTCCATCCTGATGGCTCTGCCTTGGAGCCAAGCAAGTATGCTCTAAAATCTCTTAAAGCTGTGAGACAACGTGAACCTTTCCTCCTCTAAATTGTATTTCAGGTATTTGTCCCAGCAACTAGAAGCTGACCAACGTGTTCTTTCTAAGTGCAGATTCACTACATGTATTTTATGCTCCCAAACTGAAGGACATATACATAACTTGGTTTAGCCTTTAAGAATATAAAGTCAACACAACTCCTAGCAATTTAAATTCAGTGCAGAAACAACAGTCCTTAGGAAAGACACTGCTGTGAAATCAGTGAACTGGGTTCCAATCCACACCCCCCTTCCCCAGTTTCTGCTGTTAGGTGGGTGGTGGGGAAAGCACAAGTTACTTAACTGCACTGTCTCAAATTAGTTGCACGATACTTAATTTCCGGTGTTTAGGATCCAGTGAGATAGCTCAGCTGACTAAAGCACCTATTTAGGCAACCTTAAGCAGTGCAGGGTTCAATCCCCACAACCACATGCAGGGCAAGCCCCACCCCCATGGTGGGCTGAGCTGGCTAGAGTCCGGGTGTGGGGATGCACACCTGTAATCCCAGTGCTGGGGAGTCTGAAAGAAGAAGAATCATCACAAGCCTGAACTGTGTAGTGAGACCCTGCAATGACCAAAATACATTTAAAAATATCCAGCATTTACAATAAAATATATATTAGAAAAAGATTTAAATGTAAATTATACAACTATATATATACACATACATACATATCCCATTAACATCATGTTGTAAATATCAAAACATATATACTAAAGCTTATTTTCTAAGAGAAATAGCAATGGCAATGGTATTAATTATTTAAATATGGATAGCCGACTTCATAAAAAACCACACTAACGTCTTCAGTGTGGCTTAGTGCATTTACTGATCACTGACCAACAGTCAAAGAAAACAGAACTTGACGTGGAAAGCAGCTCCTGCACAATTCTTTAACTGCCCTCTCCCTCTCCCACATTTTGTGAATGTTCTTACATCCTTTCTTTGGAGTAGGTAGGAAGTAATAAGGTGTGAGCTATATTCAAGTGACTATTAAAGAAATTGTCTTGGAATTTGGTTTTGATGTTTTGTTTTTCTTTTTTTCTCTGATAATATTTAGCAGCAGGAAGTGGAGAAGAACCAAGTTTTCACCAGAGACATCCAAGTTCTGCCACATTAATATTGATAGTTATTTACCCTATTTGACAGGGAAGGAAAATTATTTAGGGAAATGCATATAAAAAGCAAAATGTTTAATGTAGGTCATGTCTAAATTCATATTTAAGTATAAGTCTTTTTCAAAAATTGATAAAGTGGTAGAGCTAATATGAGATTATTTGTCTCACTGCCATTTTTATATTATATATTTTAATTTTCCATTATAAAATCTACCCTCTATGCTCTCAGTTCAGCAAGAGTTCCCTCTGTTTTGTCCTCCCAAGATACATGATATGAAACAGCTCCAGCCTTGGTGTTTCACTCTGAACGCCCTCCCTTCATTTCTCCCCTCACCCACCAGGAATAAGTCATTTGTGGGTGAATGCTCTTCACTGTGTGTGTTGGGGTGACACCTGCTATCCAGAGGAGGGCACATGCAGCCTCCAGTCATTGAGATGCTCTCACCAGTGGCTTAAAGCATGAGCCATACAATAAACTCGTTGTTGGGTTAGAGGGAGTTGATTGAAGCAAAGAATGTTTAAATAATCGTGAGCTGTATATAATGATCCTGTGCAGTTAGGGTACAAATCTGAACAGTATTTGACATACTCATCCACCCTAGTTCAAATAACAAGGCATAATTTATAAATGGCTCTGAATTTGTAGACATCCACCATCCAGACTGTCAAGATGAAAAGGGCATTTCTTATTCAACATGTAGCTCCACCATTAAAGTTGGTAAATATTTAGAAAGCAGTGCACATATATTCCACATAGTTTAATAAGACACTGAATCTTTTCGACAAGGTGACTTTGTTTCCTTCATGTTCTGGGAAAATGTGAATGGATGAATTATGGAATGTCATTTTTTATTTAGCATCATACCACATAGCTCTTTTCAAACGAAAAGCTAGATTAATATACAAAATCAGCAAAAATGATCCAATTTAAGCAAGTCTGCTTTTTCTGACTTATTTAGGTGAAAGCTTTCAGCAACATTTTAGGTGGAAAATATTGCTAGAAACAAAATTTGCCTTTAGGGAAATACATCAATACATTTAATAACATAGAAAAATAAATAGTAAATAGAATGCTCAGAACTGTAATTTATCTACAATTTCGAAAGGGTCAAAAATCAAGGAATAAACTTAAGCACAATGTTTTTCTTGGCTTGAAAACTGTGAGGAGGCACATGTAAGACAGCATCCAGAAATTAGGATGCCTAAAAATCTCAGCCAGCTAATTTAGCAACTGAAAAGCCAACGTACTAGTACAAGGATATCAAACATTTGTAATAGCCATAGTTCAAAAGAAAATTTGAAAAATGAGGTAGATGTTCAGAGAAAACTAGCTTATGTTTAAATGTGTTTTGGAGATAACCGCGTACTGTGACCTGTTCAAGTTTCAAATGGTGTATTGATACAGTGAAAGTTTGGGCATACTTCTCTTTTCTGTTCTACAGAATTTCCTGAGTTTGTGTACTTTTTCCATACTTTTTGGAACATAATCTATAACATTTTGTTGACCACAAATGTTTCCTAGAAAATAGTAACTGAGAAATGAGAAAGTGGAGTTTTTGGTGACTTCTCATTTTGTGTAGAATGAACTTAAATCTTGCATGTGTATGTAGGAGTTCCTGCTACCTGGAAGGTTTTACTTACATGACTTGTGAACATTTTGTGCCTCTCTGTTAAAAGTGACTCTAACACTGAATNACAAAAAAAAAAGGGGGGGGGGATTTAGCTCAGTAGTGGAGTGCCTGCCTGGCTAGCATAAAGTCCTGAGTTTGATTCCCAGTAAACCTCCCACTGAAGCCCCCACCCTGGGAGGAAAAAAATGAGGTTTCATCAATATAGTATATAGAGAACTTTCCACTGCTCAGTTAAGAAGGAACTGCTGCCCGGAGATTGCAATTGTTTAGGAATGTAGCTTTTGGCATAATGCTCAAATAAGCATGCTCTGTTAGTTTTGCCTATGTAAATAAATGT
This sequence comes from Octomys mimax, assembly GCA_002564305.1. Lineage (NCBI taxonomy): Eukaryota > Metazoa > Chordata > Mammalia > Rodentia > Octodontidae > Octomys > Octomys mimax. Next base: position 6,075 of record NDGM011178549.1, on the reverse strand, counting down.
GTTATATAAGGACACTTTTATCCTTGCTATAGAATACACCAACTATGGTGGGCCAATAAGATTACAGTACTGTATATTACTTCTTGATGTCATACATGTCATTGTATTTACAAAGATGTAAATAAACACTACAGATAGCCACTTTTCTGTCACTGACAAAATACACAGCATCAACAACTGAAACAAAAATTGATTCGACAGTCCCCAGTGGGAACCAAAGTCAGCTGGCTCCAAGACGGAAAAAGCATGGTGGAAGGAAAAGATCGTTACACATCCCATTACAGTCCGGAAGCCGAGCGAGAAGGGAGGGGCCAGGTTCAAAGCCACACTTGCCCTGATTGGCTCCCAGTGATCACCTCCAACTGGGTGGCCTTATCAGCTCTTCAGCACTTTCCACTTCTTGTATTAATCGGTGGATCCAAGGAAGAGCTCAGCACCCACTCCCCATAATCCAATGATACTCCAGACACAAGAGACTTTGGGAGACCTTTTAGGTGCATGGTACAATATCACCTCAGGGTGCATTTCTTAGGATGTATACCTGTCATTCAGCAGTGCAAGCCTATAATTTATGTTTGATAGTTTAAAAATTTATTGAAATTAAATAAATATAAGGTCCACTGCACCTGTTTTTACTGATCGCTGATGTCCACATAGTAAAATCTGTTTGGGGCTGATTCAACAAAAGAAGGTCATTAATTTGTTGACAAACAAAAGAGGTCCTTCTAAACTTACTCTCAGGAGATGGAGCTATCTCATTTGCTTCACCTCCCTGTCTCACGTTGCAACATAAGAAGTGAACCTTTAGTAAGTGACATCAGAGATTTTCTTCCTTTTTTTGCTGTAAAGGGAAAGGTAGTGTAAACACAGACAATAAATCAAGCACGATCATAAAAGACTGCTTAAATTTTTATGAAGTAGTCTTACAAAGGCAAAATGCTAAATTAATTTGCCTCAATTACCTGCCTTAATCATGTATATATGCTAATCAACACATACTTTAAAACTAAAGCTAACAAATCTAACATGGCTAATGTTAATTTTCACCATTGTCTTTATTAATAGTAATAAACAACAAATAATTAAAATAGATATTTTATTCTAAGCTTACTAAGAAAAGAGACTTCCTGAAAAATTAGAAAACAAGAATAATTAAGTCATTTCTAAATTTTGATATTAGCACATTTTCCCCAACAAACCTGAAATTTAGTCTAACCAGGTTCTTTTTCTGTACAGAGGGAATCCCTTTGACACCATCTAATCTTGTCTTTGTTTGCTGTGAAGCCTTATGTTTGCTCTGCTGTTAAAAATATATGCACATTATTCATAAGTAAGGCCAAAAGAGTAAAAGGCATCATTTGACTGTACTTGTGAAACAGATACTTTTCCCCTACAAATGAGGTACTGTAAACAGACTTGACTGCAGTATTTAGTATGAAACCTGCCTGGAAAACTTCCAGTAAAAAGTGCTTAAAGGGAATGGAGAGGAATAGCAGCAATCTAAGGACTTCTAAAATGTAGAGATGTTTTTGTCTGAAGAGACCAAGGATGAGACAAGTCTTCACCGAGGGCCATAAAATCAGAGTGAGGATAGCTAGGATGACCATAGCTCATTCACTGGATTCACTGGCATTTGAAGAGATTCTTACACAGAGATATCAAAAGAAGTACTAACTTGCAAATGGAAAATATTCTTATTAGATTCATAACTCTAAGATGTAGAGTTGATGAAAACACATTTAAAAAGAGGGAGGGCTCAGGAGATAAAGGTCAGTGGCATAAGACCTGCCTAGCAAGTGCAAGGTCCTGAGCTCAATCCCCAATAGTAGAAAAAAAGTTCAGATAGGAAACAGCAATGGTACTTCATGTGTGCTGAAGGGGAAGCAAGCAATGTTGGAAACACTTTCCTTATTTTTATGGCAGAACTTGCTGATTTGTAGAATTTGCTTGTTACGATGGTATAAATAAATGCCTGAGATGACAGATTTCAGCCAATGACGGTTTAACAACTGGCTTCTAAAAATTTTTAATATTTAATAATTGCTCTTAGAGCTTGCCAAATACATCACCTTGCAAATAAGTTACCTGGGACAACACCAGTTACCCTTTAACTCTACGAATAGATTAATCCATTGTAAGGACAGAGCCCTTATGAGTTCATTGTCATTTAAAGGTTACAACTGGTTAATTTTTCTAATATTCACAATGGGGATTAAATTATAATGTAAAGTTTGGTAGAGACACTCAAATGAGTGGTAAGGACAGGAAGATTTGGTGGAAAAGGACAATGGGGTCCTGACATGCTTTTGGTGATAAGCAGTTGATCCAGGTCAGTACATGAAAGATGAGGGTGTTATGAGTCTCAGGAAATTAGGGTCTCTAGTATACTCTTTCTCAATTACTGTTGAGTGTCTTTCTGATATAGGATAAAGCAACTCCCAACCTGCTATATTTCTCAAATGAGTTAGCATTCTCTAAAATTGAAGAATGAATTTTAAATAAAATGCAATTTAAGAGCAGAATATATTTATTGAGGAAAATAAAGGTTCTATGTGATTGAGGGACAGAAGGGGTCAAGAGTGGGTTGCCAAGGACTCTGTCTTTTCTAGGGACTTTATAGAGCAAAACCATGAAGTGAGGTGCGTCCAAGTGTGGAGAAATGGGAGATTGGAAGGTAGATGTGAAGTGAGATAAAACTGTGGTCCCCCAATAAGATTACATGTCTAATTGCTCATGTTAAATGAATTAAATCTGGATTAAAGAGGGAAGCAAGTCAGGTAGAAAGTGGTCATGAATATAGAACAGGGGCTTTTCCTGTAGGGGTTTGGGTTAGTGGTTCTGGCTTTCTCAAAGTGATGAGTACATTGGTACCTATTTAGAACATTGATCCCAGATGTTTGTCCTTAGGGTGGGATGTGGGTGCATTTATATTATCTTTTCTCTTGAGTTATGGCCCTCAGTGGGAGGTGTCTATCTCTCCCACAATGCCTTGGGCACCAGCTCCTTTGAGGATCCAGCCCTATCTGACTGTCTATGACGTGTCTATCTAACTTAGCTGTTTATAACATTTCTTTCTTAAACTGCACCTGATTGTGTATAGTTCTTCATAAATATTGGCAATACCAAAAGAAACTGTATGAAAAACAATAGCAAGACAATGATTTGTAATGAACTAAGCTAACAATTTCATGTAAGCAGTTTCCAGTTGTTATGTACTTCTACCAATGCACGGAAAGAATTACGATCACATATTTGTTCTAGAACGTGGCTGGAAGGTGTTAAATTGCTTAGCTCTATTACAAATAAAAGACTTGTTCAGTAATTAACATCAAGGCATTCATTGAATAAAAGGATATTAGTTAATGTCTCACCATAAAATAGGAAAAATTAAAATTGGAAAAGATGAAACGTGAGCAGCTCTTTCGGGCTGAGTAACGTCTTTCACCCCATAAACACCATTTACCCTGCTCCAGATATTTTTAGCCATTGACTGTACCAGCCTTCTGGCTGGCTTTGTGGGATAAGCACGAGTTTGGCCTTGGTTGATATGCATAATGAATGAGCCTATTTTCAGTTACAGGGCTCTGTAATTGTGCATTAAGTAGAAAAACAAATTTTCACGGGTGATAAATGTGTTTCAGTTAGAGGTACTGCCTTTTGCTTAGTCCAACAGTCAATAAAAATTAAAGAATGCACAATATGGCTATAGGTACCAATCACAGAGTTGAGCATTTCTTTTTGGCTAAAATGAAGGAGAAAGGCCCTGAATAGGTGGTAAGTGGACTCTGAAAGAGTCTGGTGAATGATCTCTGGGTTTTATTGTGAATGTGCGTGCATAAATAGATGCCGCTAGTGCAGGCTGGAGACACAAATTTCTGCAGACAAGGGGCAGCACGCCAGTGTCTCTCAGTGTGCAGGCAGGGTGCTCACTGACCAGCATCAAGTAACAAAATACATAGATGGACTGAAGGAGAAAGTGTCTTAGAAAAAATAGTGTATTTCAAAGCAAGAAATGGAGATGGTTTTCTTGATAAAATCTGCCCCTTCTTAAGAAAAGTTATTATTTATTTATTTTTTTGGAGAAGCAAGGAAGACAGAGTGAACTATTCCATCAGGGATGGTAATGTCATCCAATAGTAGAATGGAGGATGTTTTAGACCAAATTGTCTTATTCTTCATAGCATCTCTAAAGAAAGGACTGTGCTGAGTCAAAGTTGAGGGTTTGAGGGAAAGACAGAATATTAATCGGTATTTGGTTAGAGAGCATTTTTTTTTACTGTTGATTAATCAGCTAGTGATGTATGTGGCAAAAAATGGAGAGTTGGAAGAATTGTGTGTGTCACTTTGTAATCAATCATTCTGGGAACATAAGTGGTAGGAGGACTTCTTAAGCTTCATCCCCTGCCCCAACTACAAATGCCACATTGTCACTGGCAATGAGAGGTAGTTCATGGTGTTGGAGCTACAAGGACTTAAGTGTCTGTAGAGAGACAGTCAGAGCTTAGTGAGGGGAAGAGTCCCAGATATACAACAGGGGTGAGCACTCCGAAAGCAGCAGCCTGAAGAGTAGGTAAGGATGATTTAGCCCTTACAATGGGGTCTCAAGCATGAGGCTACAGCTCCGAGGCTAGATCTCACTCCTTAGAGACAGGGTGTTGAGAGGAAGAAGGAGCCTCACCTCTCAATGTGGGAGGATCCTAGTTTCTGGAATAGCAAAGTATTTCCATTTAGAGTAACCAAGACATCAACAGAGCTGAATTAATAAATCAGATGTAGGTTGGAGAGCGCTGGAAATAACTTCTTTCCTCTGATGGATAAGAATGCGCCTAGACTCTGGAGTTTAAAAATGGCTCAGCTCCTGTGGGCTGAGGGTATAAGCAGGGAAGGAGAACAGGCAGACTCTGGAACACAATATCTTTTTTATTTTTAATAAAAAAGGAATCTATTCTTAAAGAAAACCAATTTATTTTCAGCCTAAATAATAGACTAGTGCATCATGAAACTCTATCATTTCCATACGATGTACCATGGAATTTCTTTTTGTTTTATAGGTCAGCATCCTGAATCTCAGATGGGAAAAGCATAGTTAAATTTAGGAAAGAAATAGAATATAAATAGCTATTTTAAAGGATTGCAAGGGTTGAAAAATTACATGTCAGAATTGAAAATGTAAAAGCTAGGCTCTTTCGGGTTTCTCTGCTTTAAATTTCTATTTCTCCTGCGTTGATAACATTAATGTTGAATGTTGAATTTTTTTTGTGCCAAGTGTTGAGTATAGTTTTCATATGCAATATGGAGTCTTTTATAGATGGATTGCATGTGCCTCCCATTTACTTTCCTTAGGTAATCTGAAATTTATTTAAATAGCCAAAAGTGCCAGTAATAAATATAAATGCAGTATGATAGCAAAACCAGTTTTATTTTATTAATTCATAAGAATATTTGTGAAAGTTATATGTATGGGAAGAAATCATATTATTTTCTTGACCCTGTGTAGCACGGTTCTCAAGAATGAATTTAAATATTGCAATCACCTCAAGACTCTGTATCTGGTTTAGTAAGTCCTCATTGTATTCAAATTCCAAATGCTTATATAGGACACAATGTGAATCTCAACAAGATTTCTCACCCGAATTCCTGGCACATAAAATTAATTTTAACTGTATGAACCTAATACTTACCCTGCTGTTTCTATATCTATATTTATATCATCTAGATCCGTTTTCCATATCACTGTCCAAAATCTTAGAGGATATTAATTGTTATTTGTGTGTCTTTGACAACTCCATTTTTCTTTTTCCCTTCCTTGCTTCCTTCCTTTCTTCCTTATTTCTTTGTTTTTTTTTTTTTTTTTTTTGACATAGTCTCATTATATTTTGCAGGGTGGCCTTGAACTCATTTATGTAGCCCAGGTTGGCCTTGAACTCACTGTGATTCTCCTGCCTCAGCCTTCCGAGTGACAATCCTATAGTTCTTCAAATGGTGTCTTACTTATTTATGATCAGTATCAATACGTTTGTTGGTCTAATCTTTTCAATCCTTATGTATTTTGTTTTAAGAGAATTATTTTTTTTT
>NDGM011178535.1:0-12317 GCA_002564305.1 Octomys mimax | reverse complement strand
AAAAAAAGCATTGCCTGCATTTTGTTAATTTGTATTTTAACAAGTAGGCATTGGCTACAAGTATAGTTCACAGAGAAATACCACATACTTCTGTTCTAGAGTGCTTATGTTCCAAAATACCACTCACTAAAATTGTGATTATTGTTTTTCCTATTAAAATATTTATTGAAATGCAGAAATATGGACTTAATAGTGCAAACATGTACTTTGGAACTCTTCTTTAGCTATTAAAATTGTCATTCTTTTGCATTTTTCTGTGAGTCATGGAGAGCCGTTAGCCTTTTTCCTTTCATATGCTTGATTTGGTTTGGAAACTCAACACGTTCCAGCTTATAACCTTTAATATTTCAGCTATAGACTAATTTTCTTTCCCTCAAAAATTCTTTTTACAGGTGACCTTTTTCTGCCTCTTACTTTCCCACTTAATACTGCAAACTGAAAACAATGGCAGAGACAGAATGTGGGCACTGCCTATCTAGAACAGCAGGCAGAAAACCACAGTTCATGAGAGAACAATGATAGAAGGCTGACTAGAGGCTTCAGAGCTCATTTCCACAGATTCAACTAAGAGATCACTGGCTTCTCAGAAAAGTCAATTTCCTCCTTTCCTGGGCATGAGGCCGAAGCCTGCATCTCCACATGCTTTGTCATGGACGTGGGACTGGACTCGGGCTGACAGAGTGGACACAGACAGTGTGTGACTCTTCCAGGGAGGGCACACCATCCTCACCTCCAGTTGCTTTGGGTAGCAAAGTACAGAGCAATTTTTTAATGCGGTAGATTCACATAATATAATATTCACCATTTAACCACTTAAAAAGTGTACACTGTGTTAACTTTTAGTTCATTCACAGTGTGGCAAAGCACTTCTATAATCTAATGCAAAATAATTTCATCACCAAAGAAACACTGTGTTTATTTGGCAGTCTTCCCACCTTCATCCTCCCAGTCCTCTAGCAGCCACCCTTAGCAACCACAGATCTGCTGTCTAAAGACATGCCTGTGCTGGACCTTTCAAGTAACATGGTTTGCTGTGACCATGTTCTTTCACTTAGTATAATAAATCCAAAGTTTAACTCTCTTGCTTTATGTATCCATATGTCACTCTTTTTATAGATCAACAACCTGTGGATGCAAGATACACCACTCTTTCTTTCTCCCCTGATGATCTAGGTGATGGATATTTGACTTATTCTCATTTTCTGGCTATTATACATGGCATATGAACAAGTGTTTTCATGTCTTCTTAAACATATATTTTATATTATTCTAGGCATATATCCACCTATGCATATGCATAATCACATGTTAATATTATGTTTATCTACTTTAGGACTTGCTGAATTATTTTTGAAAGCAGCTACACCATTTTCACCATCTATTAATTCTCATTAGTAATGTATATGGTTTCCAATTTGTCCACAATCTTGAAAATACTTGTTAGTGTCTGGTATTTTTACTATAGGCATCTTAGTTGTTGTAAAGAAGTATTTCAAAGTGGTTCTGATTTGCATTCCCTGATGACCAGTGATGTTAACCATCATGTCATATGTTTACTGACCATTTACATATTTTCCTTGGAGAAATGTTTATTCAAATACATTGTTTGTTTATAATTGGATTGTCTCCATATTACTGACTTTTGTAAGTTCTTTATGTATTCTAATGCCTAAGCCATTATTCATTATGTGACTTGAAAATAATTTTCCTCATTACGTCTTTTACTTTTCATGATAGTGTCCTTTGGTATACCAACTGGATACACGTTATTTCTTTATGTTGCCTGTCATGGATAGACCTTCTTGTATAGTATTACTATTAAGGATGTGTCATTGAATAAGGGCTAGCCAACTTCATCCAAGATGACCTCATATGGAAATTCTTCATTTTAGTTATCTCTTCAAAGATCCTTTTTTTTCAAATAATCTTATTCACAGATGGGGATACCTGTTAGGAACTACCACTGAACTCACTATACAAAATAAATACCGAGGTTAAATAATTCCCTACACCTCAAAAAGGAGACTCCAATTCACTCAATAAGGGAATTGGCAAAAACCAAAACCACCCAACACATTTCAAAGAATAGGAAACTTTCGTGGTCAAAAAATATTTTCAACCACATTCGTGATATAGAAAATGAACATGAAAATCATACACATGTGAAAGGCAGAGATTGAACATCTTTTAAGGAGTATACAAGGAAATTCATTATGATCATTTAGGATTATCTTTAGATACTCTTCAAGATAGCGCTGATATTAATCAACAGCATTCTTCTGTCCCTTATCCATACAAGATTCTTGTCACTTTGTTTCTTGCCCCTGCATAGACTGGTACTGATCCTCAACAGGGGAGAGGTGGAATTTCCAAGTTCTCTCTTATTTAGTCTTTGTAATTTCATCTTCTTCTATAGAAGAATTTGAAAATGAGAACTTTCATTTTTAATATACTATTTGAAGAAACTTAAATCATTCTCTCAACATAAACTATATCACCTATTGCCTATTGCATGTTGTTTTCTTCTTTAATGTTGTACCTTTGGTAATTGTCAAGATTTTTATACCAACTTATTTCCAATATTGAACTCAAACCCATAGAAATTGCAGTGAGAAAACAAAGCACTTCTCCAAGTATCCCTACATCATGCTTGCTGATATTAATCAACAGCACTCTTCTGTCCCTTATCCAAACAATAGGAGTGATTAATATTTGTCCAAGATTATCATTATAATAGTCATATATATTGAATATTATGCTATAGACTCTAAGCACTTGAAGTAAATCAGAAGGTTGTATTTTATTATTGGATAACCTTGTTCTTACTGAAAACACTATCAACTCAGTTTTTTTAAATTATTGCTGTTTAGACAAGTGTGAGGAGCAGAGAGAAGATGCGTTTATTTTATTTATTCTGCTAGCAAAAGTGATCAACACAGCTGAGGGGGAGGGCAGGGCAAGAAGAGTGACGGGAGTAAAATGGATGAAATACGTGTTATGTGTATGTATGGCCTTGCCAAAATGAAGCCCATTAATCTATATAATCAATATGCACTTTAAAAATGTGAAGAAAGGACCAGCCAAATAGCTCAGCAGATTAAAGCTCTTGCAAGCAGGCCCAGGGCCCAGGGATTCAATCCCCAGGCCTACTGTGCTGGCCCCACCCCCCGGGCATGCTGAGACTGGGCATGGTGGCATGTGTCTGTAATCCCAGATCTGGGAGGCTGTAAACAGGAGGATCACCAAGAGTCCGATTTAGTAGTGAGACCCTGAACACTCTGTAGACCCTTCCCTAAAATACAGAAAAAAGTAAATAAATAAAAATTTGAATAAAAGGTGATAATATCATAAAGTATTTAATACTTTTAATTGATTAAATAAAATGATTGCCTACGATTATTGATCTAGTTTTCTAGAGTACAGAAATATTATTTTCCAGTAAAAATAACAATTGCTAGTGGTTATTCAACATTTTTATAAACACAATTGTGCTGAGGGTTTGTGTGTATTTCATGATATTCTCATTAAATATTGGCATTTTATAGATGTAGAAACTGAGGTATTAGAGTTTTCTGGAATTCATGGAGCCAGTAAATAATGGTAGCAGGACTGAGTATAGCCTAAATTCTTAACTGACTCATTTTGATCCCCAAGGTTTTTGTTTGTTTGTTTGCTTGTTAAAGATTTATTTATTTGGTACAGGGTCCTGCTACCGAGCTTGGACCCATAGTGATCTGCCTGTCTCAGCCTCTCCAGCTCTGAGATTACAGGCATATGCCACTAAACCTGGTTTGGTGGCCAGCATGGCACGGGACTGGCACAGCATGTGGTACCGAGAATCGCACTCGGGTCCTTGTGCTTTCCAGGCAGGCATTAGATTGCCAAGCTATCTCCTCAGCCCCTATCCTCAAATTTTGTCAGTTAGTCTTTTCAGCATCCAAAGTCTACTCTAAACTATGAATGTGACTTCATGAGCCAAACTGGTTTCCTCTTGGATTCTGGTCCTGGCACACTTCCAAATTCATTCTTCTTCTCATTTTAAGACATTGAAGTTTGTGCTGAACTTCCAAAAACTGAAAAAAGACACATTAATGTACTTTTCTAGTTCATTATATTTCCTTATTTTAGCTCCTTTAAAAAATCCAAGACTTTTGTAGAGAAATAGTATATTATTTTTCTTATGCTGGCTTGGCAAATGAACATATATTTTGTGGCTCAAAACAAGAAAAAACTTCTTTTTTAGAGTTTTGAAGTTTAGAAGTCCTACACTGACTTGTAATCACATTGACTACCTAGATAATCAAAAATGATATAACAATCACATTGATGAACTCTCTTTTGTCATTTGAAGTAACTATTCACAGTTTTAAGGACTGAGTTGTGCACATCTTTAGGGGCACACAACTTTGTCTATGACAGATGGTTACCTCCATCCTCCATGGTTGATAGGATATTTCTTCCCTGAATGTTCCCTTCAGGAGTAGTAACACTATTCCCTCCAATTCAAGTCATGCTATTTATTTATGTATCTGTTCTTGTGTATGAGATACCATGATAGATGCTAGAAGGGGAAAGAGCAAGAAGTGTGTATCACGGCCCAGGATGTTGACAAGATGTTTACAACCTTGTTAGATAGACATGATGCAGAATTAAGTAGATGGAAAAAAATCCTAAGTCATACCTAAGATTGAATATGCAGTGGGAGGCCTTTATTCATTGGAGAACTTGAAGAGAAATAACAGTAAAGTACTACGGCTCATAGAGTAAAGAAAAAATGTGAACAAGGTATGGAAAGGTCAATATTCTCATTTTCATATGCAGCGTGCTTAGAAGAAGTGTTGGCATATAAAGAAACTAAATCTCCCAAAGCAATGACTACCTTACCTAGGGCTATCCAGAAAATAAACTGAAGAGACTGTACTTAAATCCACTTATGCTTGACTCCAAAGTAATGTTCTTCCCTCCCCATATGAAGAACATAACTAGATAGTCCATCTAAAATTGGATTATAAGACCATTTCTAGTTGGTCATTAAGCCATCATTTTATGAAATTGTTTTACATGGTACAAAAAGCTAAGTTCTTATTTATTTTGTTCTCGTGGGAGGTAAAGTTAGATGATAGGTTTTTAAAAATTAAGCTCTCCTCTCTTTGAAAGTGAAGAATTTTGTTTTATTTAGTGTGTGTTGAACAATGGATTCCTAGACACAGCTGACAAGTTTTCTTTCTGGTTATTCATTTGACACCTACTACTTTAAAGCTGAAAAGTGATATGTTGACTTCAGCTTGTTAACAGCGGCATCTACCATAAATATATGCTATGCCTGGCAGATATCCTTTTTCAATAACTGCTATAAAAACAAGTCTAATAGATTCCAAATTCTTATGGAAAATTTAATCATAGTGGATTAAGGGGGATCATTTTGTGATTTCCATGTGCATTCTTTCCAAGGTACCTGGCCACATTTTTTTATGGATACAGAAATATGAACTAAAACAGCACAGGTAAAACAAAACTTAAGAAGAAATAACACAGAAAAGAAGGAAAGGGGAACTCAACCACTCCCAAACAAAAGGTGATATGAAGTAGCTTTGAGAAATTTGCGAGACCTGAGAAGTTCACCTTTTCGAAATGATGTGGTAGAAAGCTGAGAACAGGTAATTATCCTCTGAAGAGGGTAGAGACTCTCCAAAGGCCACCCACGCAGGGATGGCAAATGTTACACACAATAGAAAGCGTGCTGGATAAGATGGTGCTCAGCTGAGGGGGGAGAGGGGGAGGGCCCCTGAAGTAAGTAAATAACTCTCTCCTCAATGATTTGATTTTTAGAAAAAACTTCTAGAACAAGTTATGTGCTTATTCATAGGGAGAAAAGGAGCCCCAGGTAGAATTAACTTGGCTACTAACAAAAATATACATTCCTGAAGGTCTCAGTTTCTTCAATTGTGAACAAAAGCATTAAAGTAGATTCATTGTAGGCCAAATGCAATTTTTGTCAGTAATCATGAATAACTATAGAAAGATACAAAAATACTTATATACAAAATTGAAAGCCCAAATGAGGTGCTCATGGGTTTTGTCATCTCAATTCAAAACTGATCTCCTTAGCTAATGGGAAGAATGATATGGAAGTTCAATTTTATCAATGCTTCTATCTAGAAACATACTCATAGAGGCAACAGCTAGTATATTATTGTTTCTTCTGCCCACTATAAAATATTTAAACTGGGTAAAGTAATCATAATAATTGACAACAATGTCAAAATCAAGTTCATCCTAAATATTACACAGTATCATGTACTGGGTAAGAGTAAGAAAAGAATAAGAAAAATAGTATAAAAAATAGTGAAAGTCAAGATATATAATTTAGGGATAGCCAGATATCTCAGCTGATTAAAGGGGCTGCTTAGGCAGATGCAGGGAATGGGCTTCCGTCCCAGGAGTGCCATGCTGGCCGCCCCCCCAGGGGCACACTGAGACTGTGACTGAGACTGGGTGTGGTAGCGCTTGCCTGTAATCCCAGTGCATGGGAGGCTGAAAACAGGAGGATCACTACAAGTTCAATCTGTGTAGTGAGATCCTATAGACCCTGTACTAAATACATAAAAAATAAATTCATTAATTAAAAATAAAATAGAAAGAGATGTAATTTTGTTAGCAGAATTATGCCAGAATTAATTTCTTAGTTTGACAAATAAGATCTTGACATGTAATACCAGTTAACAAATCTACAGAAATATTTTATACCTATTTCATAACTTTTCAGTAATTCTAAAATGAAAATCTTATTTTACTAAATACACCATTGGACAATTATTACTTTTCTTAAATTAATCTAATTGCATAACATTTATTGTAGGAGGGTTTTTTTAACCATCCCTTGTTCAGCATGTAACGTTCCTTATTTTATGATCACTAGTTGCTTCCTTGAATTATCTCGCATTCTGTTCTGTGGGGATTCATGCATCCCTTTGTGCCTTGCCACCTCTAGAACAAGGCCATGTAGAGGAAAGAACAGGGCTGCTCCTGAAGTACAAGATGGTATTACATGCATCCTGGTACACACTTTGCATATGGTTTCTAAGTGAGTAAAGTTACTATTTTTTAAAGAGATGATAGCAGCTGACTTTATTTCCCTGGAAATCTGTACTCTAGTCTAGTTTGCACTGACAGAAGTAAGGAATTAGATCATCTGTGATGAGAAGGATGAAAATTAGAGTCTCATTATTTATCTGTTGTGTTTTACCCTCTATCTACTTCTCTGAAAATACTCTATAGTTCAATCTTGAAGATCATTTTTAAGATTCTAAGCTTCATAGGGCCTTCACATGGGCCATGGTCTCATGGCTGTTATAGGCTGCTCACTTCCTGTTGCTTATTTCCTTGATCTTCTGCCTGTATCCTTCAATAAGTTATATATTTTTGTGTGTCACACACACAACATGTAAACATTCAAGTCACATTAGATCAAACCCTGAGTATACTGGGTATGACCTACACTTATTCCTCTATTTCATTAAAACACAAGTTCTAATTGTGACCAACTGGTTTGATTAATCACTTAACAATGACTTCAAACTATAAACTCAACAGATTAGAAATAAATTGCTAAAGTATGATCTAGAAATAAATTATTTTAAGCCTAGTTCTAATAACATTTCATTGAAACTTTATGCTAAAATTAGCTTATCCTCTTTGCAACTTAGGTTTATCATCTATAAAATTAGAAAATTTATTTTATAGGTGGCTTTTGTTTTTTTCCATAATTTTATTGATAAACAAATAGCAATGAGACAGTTTCAAATCAGATTGGTAGGACAGTTTCAATAATTAACACATTGCTATAGGTGGCTTTTGGAATTGCATAAATGATACATATGAAAGGACCAGGTACAGGATAGAATTTTAATAAACATTTCTTTTCACTCACCTTATTGCATTTTATATAAGGCCTGTTTCCTCTGAGAAAAATCATCTTATAAACCCCATCTTTATAGCTTGACTCTGTCCCCACTAAACTAAAGAGAAGTGTAGTGTTTATCAGCCCAAAGGGAACTGAGTAAAGTGGCAGCAAAGCTGAAGTCATGACTCTAGGCTCTCACTGGGCAAGTCTGTGGTTTGTTAGGAAGAGACACATAGATTTTGGGCAGGGAGAGAAGCTACATTTCTAAGCCTAGTGAGCAAGGAATGAACAAGTGGTTTTCCCCAAGCCTGGCCTCCCTGTCTGTTCCACCTCTATTTATTTATCCCCAGACATCCTGGACAACATGAGGAGGATCCGATCTGAGGTGTTAGCTCCATTCAGGTGCACCTGTGCAGAGGCATTAGTTCATGTCTCATTGAAGTGTTCCACATGTTTCTTTCACCTCAAGACAGCTTAGTGATGGCATTCTCACACACTTCCCTAATCCTGGCCCCCATAAATCTTCTACAAGTTCCTCCCTCCATTGTCCTTCCCATCCATCAAGATCTCAGCAAAATCCTTTGGCATGTACAGTACATCTTTGCACCAAGCTCATTCACAAAGGAGCCCTGTCATTACTTTATTTTTAGCTTGCATTTCTCCCCACCTTTGTGTTTGAGTGGTTGTGTGTGGTGTTTATACGGTAGGGGGAGGAGTGGGTGGAGAGAGCCAGGGTAGGGGAGGGGCAGAGTATTCTAACATGGTGAGGACTCAAGGATGGTGTGGGAACACTTAGGTGAGGGCCAGGATGAGTGGCAGCGTGGTTCAATGTGGCAAACATAGGTCCTAATTACTTCCATGAAAATCTTATTATGTGTCTAAAATGCAAACTAGCTTGGATTTTAGCAATACCGATAATAGGATCCACATGTTCAAATAATACTGTCATCTTGAAAAGTTGCCCCTTGTCCCATGTCAAGAACAACTGAAAATTTGTTAAAAAATAGAATGACTACCCAAAAAAGCAAATTAGTATTACATTCTCCCAAACTTCCTCAAAGGAGACTAAGTGCTTCCTCAACTTGTTTATATACTCTGATTATTTTAGCCATCTACTGGCTTCTGAGGGGAAATTTTGAATTTAAAGTTTGTTACTCTAAGTTTTTCAGTGTGAATAATTAAAATAATATGCTTAGGAGAGTGACATCAGTCTGAAGACAATATAGGAGCTTCCTTAGTTCATTCCTTCCAGATGCATTGATTTGAGCACACACACAAGTGCATACACACACACACACACACACACACACACACACACAATTTGTCTTCAGCTCAGAGCACCAGGGCTGGGGCCAACATGGGGTGTGGTACTGGGGATTGAACCTGGGTCCTTACACTTGCCTAGGTAGACGCTCAGACTCTCCAGCCTGCTGACATAGAGACCAAATCTGTCCACCTTCAACTCTGTTAGCAAGCTTTCCCTTGGACCCCTTCAGCCAACTTTTCCAGAATGTGTGGATGAGCTAAAGCATGGGTTTTCCTTTTGAAGCCAGAAAATAAAGACTGAAAGAAGAACCTACTTCTTTAAATATGTAGACACTGAAACAAGGCCACAAAGATTATACATTACCATGGAAACATGACATTGCTTAAGAAACAAAATTAATATCACATGGGCTAATCTTAATAAAATGGAGATTTCTGAATTTCCCTAGTGATGATTAGGCTTAAGTGTTAATTCAGTAGGCGTGAAAGCTGCTCAACTGCATCTCTGGGTTTGCCTGAGTGGGTCATGAAGTGCCACTTGGGGTCTACATCTGGTCCTTTGTTATTTCCTGTCTGTGCTGTCACCCCTCTCTGCTCCCCAGCCACCATACACTAAGCCTCTTTGTTTCACTGCACCTTCCTTCCATAATGTGCTTGCCTTGGTGGCAGGAAAGCATGAGTAGAATCCTCTAAACGCATGGTCACGCAGGCCTCTTTTCAAATTGCTGGTGGAGGGTATTTGATTAGCAATAGGAAAGCTGATAACGCACCCAGGGAGGAATCCATAGAAACCATTTAAATAAACAAAACTTGGAAATGAACAACACAGTGATTGAAGTAATAAATGTTCCCCAGATTATTTTGAGAGTTGACTCAGTCAAGCATTCGAGAGGACCAGAGAGGTTGAAGACATGTCACTTGGAATTACACAAAGGAACCAAAAGACAAGAGAATTCAATAAATAGAGAAAATATATTGAATATATGAAATGCCATCAAGTAAACTAGTATATGTGGTTTTAAAGCTCTGCAAGGAGCAGAGAAATGGCAGAAAACATGTAAAACTTTAAAAAAATTACCCAAATCTAGAAAAGTAAATGAGCCTGTGTGTCCATCAGTCTCTATACACCGTTAAAAGATTAGACACCAACTCTCACTGAGACACCTTACACTCCCTTGTCACAGCAAAGACAAACAGCATTTTGAAATCAGTGAGAAAAAACTCATTTGATAAATAAAAACTCATTTCCATAAAACCAGCAATGAATTTCTCAACAAATATCTTGCAGGCCAGGAGAAATAGAAGTAATATATTTAAAATGCTGAAAGAAAAAATCCTAACAACCAGAAATGCTATATTAAGAAAATTTGTTTATCAGAATCAAAATAAGAGATAGTTTTGCAACAAAAGGATACTAAAGAAATTCATTATTACTAGACCTAATTTGAAAATTATGCTAAAAGAACTTCAAGTTAAAATTACAATAATACAAAAACACATGAAACTATAAAATTGACTGTAAAGACAATAATATAGGTAATCTTTACAAGCAATAATATAGATTATACAAGCAATAATATAACATAATAAAAGTAAAAATAACAGTATAGGTAAAAGTAATATATACAATAAGAGAGTGAAAATTATAACCATAATATTTTTAATTGATATGCAATATAAATGATAGAAATCATGGAATCTCCACTGAGTCTGAAAAAAGACAAAAAGACAAGAAAAAGAAATCATGGAATCAATAACATAACTTGTAGAAAGAAAAGAAGTTAATGTGTAGAGTATCTCCCTACATGATATGATCATATGTAGAGAAGATTTCAATGACTATATCAAAATATCATGGGAACAAACAAACAAATTTGGTAAAGTTGTACACAAATCAACATATGAAAGTCAGCTGCATTTTATATACCAATATAAAATTACCTGAGAAAGAAATTAAGAGAATCTCATATGTAGAAACATTAAAAATACGATAAAACAAAATACCTAGGGAATAAATGGAACCAAAAAGGTAAAAGATATGTTCACTGAAACAAAATATTGAGTGACCTTGAAGATATGGATAAATGAGACAATATTTCATGTTCAAAACTATCACTGTGGAAATCAGCATGAAGATTCCTTACAAAACTAAGATTAAAGGTCTCATTCTGCCCAGCTATTCCTCTTCTAGGGATTTTCTCAGAAGAAATGAAAACATCACACTGCAGCGATCTATGTGCACCCATGCGTAAAGCAACACAATTTGTAGTAGTTAAATCTCGGAAACAACCCAAACGCCCATCAGCCAAGGAACAGATAAAAGGTGTGGTGTTCTCGTACAATGTAATACTACTCAGCTGACTACTCAGCTATAAAGAAATATAAACTCAAGGCCTTTATAGGTAAATGGATGCGACTAGAGATCACACTCATAAGTGACATAAACCAGACTTGTATGTGTAAACATCACATTGTCTCCCTAGTGTCAGATATTGAGAGAGTAAATAAGGTCCAAAAGGTACAGTAGACATTGCGAAAGAAGCTGTTCAAAAGGGAAAAAAATCAACTGGGATAGGGGAAAAAAGAAAAGACGAAAGAGGATAAAAGGTATGTATCTACAGGCAGGAAAGCTAAGATAAGTGCACCACTAGCTTCTGTTTGTTCATTCAAAAGAAAATTTAGTGCTTATGCTACCTGATTAATTTTGCATGCCTGTGCCTGGTAATCTGAGCAATGACTTTGAAGATAACCATGTGCAATGTAATAAGCACTGTTCATTTCCTATCATCTTGCTTTGGAAGTCTGTATCATTTTTATTGTTTTTTCTTCTCTCTTTAAAACAAAATATTCATACTACCCAAGAAAAGTCAATTCTAAGACTCATGCCTTCATATGGAATCATAGAAAGTCTGAGGAAAATTAGAAAGTAATAGGCATTACACTGTCATGTTTTAAAATATACTGATAGTATACAAATATACCACAAAGCTTTCATAATTGAAAAAGCATTACATAGTATCCAATAAATATGTATAATTTTTGTTTTTAAATATCAGTCTAATGCCATTAAAAATGCTTTTTGTCTATAAGCAATAAACACATTATTCTGTATTTTTCACTTAGATGTTTTAGTTTTTTTTTTTTTTTT
>NDGM011178534.1:0-13710 GCA_002564305.1 Octomys mimax | reverse complement strand
GGGCCGGGGAGATGGCTCAGTAGAATAAGCGCTTCCCTGGCAAGTGCAAGGGCCTGAGTTCAGGGCCCAGTTCTGCAAAAATAAATAAACATAAATAAGTAAATAGATTTGTAAATGATGACAGGAAGAGAAGGAATATGTGGGAGCAATGATTTCTTAAATGAAATTTGAGGAAATTCCTTACCCTTAAAATATCACTGCACAGAAATAGTTTACTAATTAATAGCATAAAGAACAGATCAAATATTATTTCACTGAAGGTAGATAAATCTTTTGAAAATCAGATCACTAGGCTTACTTCAAATCTTGAGTCAAGGGGCCGGGGAGATGGCTCAGTGGAGTAATCGCTTCCCTGGGAAGCACAAGGGCCTTAGTTCGATCACCGGTTCTGCCAAAAAAACCAAACAAATCTTGAGTTAAATAAATTGAACAGTATTTAGTTGTATTTTTATTTGTCTCACATACTGTATGAGCACTGACAGTCAGGTGTGGTGGCTCATGCCCATAATTTCAGTACTCTGGGAGGCTGAGTCAGGAGGTTTAAGTCAGCCAGGGCAAATTAGTGACTTAGTCTCAAAATACAAAGTACAAACAGGCTGGAGATGTACCTCTGTGAGAGGCCCTGAGTTCAAACCCTAGTATTACAAAACAAGCGAGCAAACAAACAAAACAATAAGCCTGTTAATATCTTATATTTAATTACAATACTTACAAATCTCTTTATATTTCTATATAAAGACTCATAAAATTCATCAAGCATATTTGAAGATTTATTTGTTGATTATAAAAAGAATAGGAATTATATATATATGATAGTTAGGTTTCCCCCCCCCCCTTTCCAGAACTGGGGATTGAACTGAGGACCTTGTGCTTGCCAGGGAAGCACTTATTCCATTGAACCATCTCCCCAGCCCCATGATAATGATAAGAATAATTACTAAATATGGCCCAAAACTAAGGGTTAGGCATAGAGTCTTATAGATAATGATGTTTAACTGTAGCTTTCAGTTTGAGGAGATTAAGAAATTACAGTTAATGATTCAATCACATGGTTTTTCCAATTAAAACAGAGCAAAATGTGACTTCAGGAAATTTTCACATTATAATTCCCTCAAGACATTTAAAGTGCAAAGATTCAATCTAAAAATATTTTTATCCTCTTGATGTAGTTAACACTGGATTGTTTAATTGCTGATAGTTCATAAGAATACCTAAAATTATAGAAAGTAAATACATAGTTGGCATTTAATTGTCATAAACTTTCAAATGCATATTTCAAAGGTGTATTTGAGAAGATAGGAAGACACTTCTCGCAAAGTGTGCTTTGCAGTCACAGTGGAGTTCTCAGGCAGTTCATGGCGCCTGTTGTGTTAGCTCCTTCATGATGCCCACCAGTGCGCTCCATTTCTGACCCAGTAGGGCCACCTCCAGGGATCACAGAGCTCCGAGGTCTTCATGCCTATTCAGGCCCAGGATTTTCTACTGAGACTGCCAACAAAAGTACAAATTTTGATGTTCCATGTATCTTTTTCTCCCTAATATGAGTGCTTATACAGTAAGGACTCCACTGAAGCTACTTGACTTTGAGTTGGGAGTGATCTAGCCAAGGTCGCAGTGTTGCTCTAAATGGGAGTACGGATTCAATGCCTCCTTCGTGGAGGTGTGGACTCAGATTTGTGACCTGATTTAGTTTTGTAACTTTGGCTCAGTGGCGCAGCAGGATCTAGCTTTTGGAGAACAGTAGCTCAAATACACCCATATTATTTTTGAAAAGGTGAAAATTATGCAGTGCACATCACTCAGATTTTCTAATAGAGCCTGAAATTAGATTCCGGTATTAACAAATTTGCACAGATAATATATAATCAGTCCTCCCTGGAACATTAAAGAAAAACTTTTAAAAAATATCTTTCAATGCATATTTGATATGAAATGCCTTTCAGAAGTGCTCTACTACCAGTTATTAAATTAATACCTGCTTTAAGTTCTTTATTGCTTTTTTCTAAGAAGTAGCAGAACAAAGGTTAAGGAAAGATACTTGTTATTTCAGACGTAGAATATGGGTGTCTTTAGTGTACCGTGGCAGGAAGTGGCAGGTTTCCTTTTGGGCTGGGTCCTGCCTCTTGGAGTGAGAGGAAGGAAGGGTAGGGAAGTGGCAGCACAACAGACTGGACAGAGCCCCACTCACTCTGCAAGAGCATGGGGGACTCAAGAGCGCTCTCTTTCAAAGTGGACTGGAAGGATGGGATTTTCCTCAGGCCTGGAAGTGCACTTGGTGCAGTGGTCACACAAACTCATGGTTCTCGTTTTTCATATTCTTAAAAAGAGTCCCTCTAGCTTTAAACACTGCTTATCATTTCACTTTTGATTTCTTCTTTATTTTTATTAACACATGCTCATAGCACACTATCATGTTGACACTCATCACGGGGTTTGGTATGTGTCTGCAGCGCTTCTTAATTCCTTTTCATCTTCTACCCCTCCCGCCATCCTCCCTCCCTCTCTTGGTTTTTTTCCCTTTTGCAAAAGATCTATCTTTCTGAAATAAAAAATACGATCATTACCTTCAAATGACAAGTTGGTAATAGTTAGCACTTAGATTTATTTTAAACATTTTGTCATGCTCGAATCTCTTAGATATAAATTTTCATTTTTTTACTAAGAAGTTTAGTAAGATGATCCTAATTTCTTCAAGAAACATGGCCAAATGGTTGATTTGTTAAGTATAGACTTAACCATAGGAAAGATTTATTAATTATTAACATAATTTTAATAGAATAATTTTGGCCAATCCGAATAATTCAGTCTTCTAAAGCTCTCATTTGGGCTAGTATTCAATGATGAACAGCATTGATTAGCTTCACTACAAAATCATGTATCTTTCAGTTTAATTTGTGTTTCTCCTACTTGGAAGTTTTCATTCTGTTAGAAGTTAAGAGCTGGAAAAAAATGTATCATTGCGAGTTGTTAATAAATGAAAAAAAGGCAGATTTTAAAACATAACATGGGGCTGGGAGATAACTTGATGGTCTAAGGGCCTGTGTGGAAAATGTAAGGACCCAAGTTTGATCCCCTATACTGCATGAAGTACTTGCCCCAAAACTGGGTGCGGTGGTGCATGCCTGTAATCCCAGCCCTTGGGAGGCTGAGACAGGAGGAGCACTACTATGAGTCCAAGCCGTGTAAGAGAGCCTATACCAAATAAATAAATAAATAAATAAATGATTAAAACATAGCATAAAATTTCCTTAATGAAAAAATTTGAGTAAGGAAAAGTGAGAAAAGAGATATAACAAAATCTTACTGGCAGTTATTTTTGGATAATGAAGTCAAGGGTGATTTTAGATAGAAATAAATAAATATTAAGAAAACAAAAGTACTGAAAGTCCTTGGACCAATTAGTTGTGAAAGCAAGACAACATAGTAAATTTGGCCCCAGAGAAAATTAGCACACACTGTGTGGATTCTTGTGGATCTTCATATTGTGTATATATTTTTGAAAATCATGAAAGCAAAAGTACACTAAAGAAGAATAAATACATTATAGAGGCAGAGAGTTGATCCAACTTATGAACATATATAACTATAATAGTAAATTTGCAACTTAAAATGTTAGAGATTAAGCTCAGCTCTCCCAAGCCTCTTCTCCATGTCATTGCATTAACTGATATAAATTTGTATAAGAGTTATCATTTTAAAATGGTATTAGGGCTGGCCAAATAGCTCAGCTGATTAAAATGCCTGCAATGGGTTTGATCCCTGGGCTTGCTATGCTGTACCAGCCCCCAGGGTGCCCTGAGATGGCCATTGAGACTGGGTGTGGTGGCGCATGCCTGTAATTTGAGCTCTTGATAGGCTGTAAATAGGTGGATCACTATGTGTCCAATCTAGTAGTGACCCTGAACACCCTGTAGACCCTTTCCTAAAAATAATGCAATATTAAGATGGGCATGAAAGTACATGGCTGTAATCCTAGCATTTGAGGATCCTTCTTTAAAAAATGTGCTGCAGATGTAGGTGAGAAAGCTATGGACTCAATCTCTAGCTCTTTGAGAGAGAGAGACAAAGAGAGATTTAATAATGTATTTCTAATTTTTACAGTAACAGACTTTCAGAACAAAATGGAATTTGACAAAATTATAGATTTTTCTTAAAACAGGGTTTTTGTGTGCTTGGTGTTTACTTTAAGAAGTTTTGTCAAAGAATTTTAGAAATCAGACACAGAAATGAATATTGGGCTTTACAAGGATTTCATATGAATCTTTTATGTATTCAAACTGGGGGTAAATAATTTTTCTTTTTCCCCAGGGATTGTATAGTATAGCTGATATTCTTATTTTGTGTTTCTTTTTCTCTTTCTTTCTTTCTTTCTTTTGTTCTTACTTTTTTTCTTTTCTTTTCTTTTTTTTTTTTTTTTANTTTTTTTTTTTTTTTTTACCAGGGATTGAACTCAGGACCTTGCACTTGCCAGGCAAGCACTTACTCCACTGAGCTATCACCCCATCCCTGGTATTCTTATTTTAAATACAACTTTTCAGAGCTGGTGAGATAGCTCAGCAGACTAAGTGCCTGCTTAGGCAAGCACAGGGTCCAGGATTCCATCGCTGACACTATATGCCATGCTGGCCCCACCCCTGGGCGTCCTGAGCCAGCCACCACTGAGGTCAGGTGTGGTGGTCCATGCCTTGTAACCCCAGCACTGGGGAGGCTTAAAACAGAAGGATCACTGAGTCCAAGTGTGTAGTGAGACTGTGTACCAAATACATTTTTAAAAAGCATAATTTGTCCCTTTTGATGATCTATATTTTGATTTATGTCTCATATCCAAATGCATTTTGGTTATTCAGCCTTTTCAAAAGAAAGAAAATATTAGGCTGTCATCATCAATTTCTTTTTTTGGTGCTACTTTTATATTCTATTTTTTTTAAGTGAAACCCCTTTGCCAATAGTAATGCTTTCCATGAGAAATGGTAAGTGTTTTGACCAACAGGTAGATGGGTCAGACCCCCGGACTTGATCTGGGCTGCAGCAATCTGACTTGTGACTGTTGGAAAATACTGTATTCATCTGCCTCTGGCATACATTTCCTAATGGAAAATATAGGTAAAATTGTCTCCCTTTAAAAATATTGCCTTAAGTAAGTCAGGAGATTTTAAAATACTCAGAAGAAAAGCCTGGTATATTAATAAATAAGTGCAGTTTGTTATCCTTCAAATAAAACATTGAAATAATTAAAATGGGACTAACAAGTGAACTCAGTCTATCATTTGTTGGCATTTCAATGGCTTATTCTGAATTTGAACTTCTTTAATTATGTTTGTGTTCAATTCTTTCCAGTATTTCCTCATCATTTTAATAAAATGTCATTGTTTTCATTTTGTTACATAGTTTACAAGTGAGGAACAATTAATTGCAATACACAACTGATTAAAACAATTAGATTCTCTTCACTTTTCACACAAAAATGGTTGATTGAACTTTTACATTTCACTGGTGCAAGTAAATTGCCCTATAAGAATACATTTAGCAACAAATTTAACAGCTCATGAACTAATGAAAAAAAAATCAACAAATTACCGTGCCTAAAAATGGCTTCATTTAGCTGCACTATCTTAAATTACTAAAAAGATTTTCTCAAAAAGTTTCCACAAAACAAGGAAGGAATGTAGAATGGGAAAGGAAAGCAAAAGGGGAAGGAGGAAAAATTGAGGAGGACGTGAAAGATGGAGATAAAAAAAGAAGGGTTGAAAGGAAAGAGAGAAAGGGAAGAAGACCAAGAAAGAGACAGGGACAGTGATAGAGACAGACAGAGACAGAGACAGAGACTGAGACAGGGACAGAGACAGGGACAGGGGCAGAGACCGAGACAGGGACAGGGACAGGGACAGGGACAGAAACAGAGACAGACAGAGACAGGGACAGGGACAGAGATAGAGACAGAGATAGGGAAAGGGACAAGGATAGGGATAGGGACAGGGACAGACACCATCTGGCACTTACTTGGCAGTAGAGTCAGACTTGCTTCTTGGTGGTAGAATTGCTTTCTAGACATAATAGATTGTAAGAGACAACACAGAATGTTATGCAGTGATCTTTGTCAGATGTTAATTTTGTGCTCTTACTTTCAGAGATTATAGCTTCTTTCCTGCTTACAGGGCGAATTGGGCCTACGGGGCTTTCCACAATGACTAGTTACATTGTTCTGAGACTCATTTCATGCAAAGCAGATGTGTGGATTCTTAACATTTAGAAGCAGAGGTGGTCGATACAGCAGCATTTGAGGTCAGGGGCATTCATTGTCATCACCTCTTCTTTCATGGAAAGACAAGACATGAAGACTTGGGTAATGACTTGCTCATGGTGATGTGGGTAGTCTTTGGACCTGAATCATGCAAAGCACATGCTTAACATACAATGTAATAGTGGCACATAGAGTATCTGGCAGCTGATTGTCACTTAGCAAATACTTGAATGAATCCATGACTAAGAAATCAATGTGATACCTAAGAACGTAGTCTTTCTATTATGTCACATTTTATTATTTTGTATAATGAGATTAAGGTTTTTTATTTATGTTCTGAAAACACTGGAAATTCAATGGTTGGCCTCTTCCTACATGAGTTTGCTGTTCCATACCACTGTACATCTAATTCCAGGCTGAAGTTAAATAGAAACTTACGAGAGTATTGTTCTTTCTTCTAGTGGAGAATTTTGCTTTCCCACCAGTGTTAAATCTTGCCTGGGCTTTTAAATCTGTATCATTGTCTCATTCATTTTGAATATTTTGTGAACTTTCTTATGGCTTAAATCTTCACCCAGTATTTTGGTGGCCTAAATGCTCTATTTAGACTACGTGAGACATCCCAGCTGTGTTACCAAAGAGACCTACATTCACCTGCATGAGCACCACTGATCTACATGCTGTCTGGAGACTACAGTATCATTTACTTTCATGTCAATGTAAATGCTTCAGGAAAGAATAGAGGAGCTATAAATTGTCATTTATTATTCATAAATAAGAAATATATATTATTCTTAAATTAATACATTAATTCAGATATTCATGAAACAGTGTCTAATACCAGTCATGAAAATGGAAATTGAATGAAATTCTAATGTATGTTATGCCACAATGAACCTTCCTTGAAGATATTATCTGAGTGAAATCTATAGGCACAAAAGGAAAAATGTTATATTATTCCAGTTGTATGAGGCACCTGGCAGCAATATTTAGGCATATGTACTATGATGTGATCATCTGTATCAGTTATTTAATACTTCTTTGTGTGTAGGTTAGTGGCTTGGTGTCGGATATAATTTGAAGGTTAAGACTTTCTTCATATTATCTTTGGTCTACTTATGTGGATAGAAATGATAGACTGCCATTGATATCAGTTCTACATACTGGTATATTGCAAAATTTGTATATTATAAAGTTCTACACTTTCCCATACCCATACACTGCAAAATTCATTTTCACATGTTTCAAAGCTATATTCTTGTTTTCTGGCTTGGTGTTTGAGGGTTTAACTATGAGTTATACTACTGAATTCAATGTAATTAAAAGTATATAGGAAAAACTAAACATTTATGGGAAAGATTCATACATAGTTTATATGCATTCCATGGATTCTGGAAGCACTCTAGTATTGCATGCGGTGTTTAATTATGACTCTAACAACACAACCCAATGAGACACTAGTGTATTTCTAGTTCCAGTTCAACAGAATAGCTTAAAACCAATGCTGCTATTCAAAGCAAAGACACTGTCTTAGAGGTTGATATGGCACTAGGTCAATATGTTATTTCAGCTGATTCTTGCATAAGACATCTAGAAGCTATGGTCCTGAAAATTAGCTTTCTGGATCAAGATAGTTTATTAATTGGCAGATAAGAAATTTCTGTGTGTGTTTTCCAAAGCTCAGGTTAAGGTGATAAAGCAATTGAGCCTTCTAACACTTAAAGAAAGGTGGAGGTGAAATGAAAATACCCATTCAAAACAACAAATAATTAATTAAGTCTCTTTGTTAATAGGCAGGAGGTCAAGTACACATGCCACAGCAATGATGCAGTCTGCATCCTAAACAGCTGAGTCTTTGACTTGAAAATGATTAGATTGGATTGTTGGAAACTAATTAAAATGAGAATTTAGCTTAGAAGGCTAGTGTTTATAATTAGAAAGATGCTATTAAAGGTTAGAATATGGTCATTTACCTTATTTTCTACTTCTAAAATTCTATAGAGTTATCTTTGACCTATATTTTCTTGTCTTTTCTTTTATTAAGTCATGTTATATTTTTATCAAAACCCATAACTAATAATTCTACAGTAGGCTACTGGCTTTAAGTCAGCATAACTATACCAGATTGACTTTTATGTAATAATTTTTTTTTTTTTTTGCAGTACTAGGGATTGAACTCAGGACTCCGTGCTTGCCAGGCAGGCGCTTACTCTACTGAGCTATCTCCCTGGCCCCTATGTATTAAAAATTAATAAAAATAAAACATTGTTTCTCTGAAACATTCAAATTAGATGCCTTCTCATCTTCAGCTTCTTCTGAATATTATATTTCAATCTTTAAAGCCTAGAATTACAACTTGAGAATTATAATTGTACAAGGCAAGATGTTCAAATTTTTTTCCCATATAGAAAACAAAACTATGTAATAGGAACTCATTGTGCCTCAAATAGAGTCCCCAAAGAAACTTTGCGTGTTACTTAATCTTCAAGTCATACCTGAAAAGGACATGTGTGGGAAATGCACAGGAGGCTGGTGCTGTAGGGCATCTTTATGAAGGAGAATTGGAAAAACCTAGAACTTTCCTTGGATTAGCATCAGAGCACCAGTGGACAGCCTGGAAAGATGGCATTGTGCTGGCAAAAGCAAGCATATGTCCACAGCAAGGAAGAGAGGATGGGTGGGAGAGGCTCCGTGTGCACCAGTAACACTGTGAAGCTCTACATTTTTAAGTCAAGCTGAATCAGAGATTTTTTTTTTGAGAAGTATTTACTTAATTTTGTTACATCTTTTCTAGAAAGGCATTTTATTTTAGGGTATAGGACCATTCTAAAACAAGGTGCCATTACGGACAAACCTACTCGTATGTGAAGTAGATCCCTGTGAACATATTTTGTAGTAGAGAAAGTTCTCATCACTGATGTTTATGCTCATGTCTGTTGGCAAAGACTCTAAGCTATAGTGAGATGAGATTTTTAAGTTTCAGCCATTCATACAAAGAATGGTAGGTGGGCGGCATATGTTTCTGACAATCTGCTTTTATTTAAATTAAAGCCTCCTTTATACATTTATCCCGCAGTCATGTAAGTCCAGTTAGAGATTATTTCCTTTAATCCTATTTAACCTTAGGTTCTTATACCTGTGCTAGAAGATGTTCATTTAAGTTCTCCATTTGGAGAACAGATCCCCTATGAATTTCATCCACAAACGAAGAGGATTTGCTTTCATTTTGACTTAGTAGTCTCTCACTTTCATTTTGTGTTCTGTTGATCGCGTTTGAAGGCCTGTGAAAGTGCAACTCACGAAGAACATCGACATGACCGTTGTAGAGATCAGAGTTCATTGTGTATGAGTACAGAATTAGAGATCCAAGGTTCAGAAAGCAGGCAAAACTTCTCCCATTAATCAGTGTCTTGCCAGCTGGAATCAAGGCAGCTTCCTCGAAGGAGCAACTCCTGTGAACTGGCATTGTGTATTTCCAGTTGAAGTGGGTACCTAATTATTTGGAAAAAAACTATGGCCTAGGAAAGAGAAGTTGCCTAAGTGGTATGTATATGCTAAAGGATGGCAGAAAGCGATCAATCTTCTGACAAACTGTAGCCTCTAGCTGCTAGCATTTTTATAAAAAGAATGCACTTGAACGCATGTTATAGTTGTTGCTGGCTGTATATTGTTAGATGGAAATGCCAAAAAGAAGTCAAGAGAGCAAGACACTGCCAGTGGAAATATGGTAGTGATTTTGGAAAGATGTTCTTTGGTGTTGTCCATCTCAACCCTAGAAACTAGGAATATTTTTCACAGCTTATTACAGTACATATACAGTACATATAATGTATATAGGTACAATATAATGATTTTATATATTTGAGAAAAATCAATCTGATGCACAATTTGTCATCTCTTTTTAGTCATGAAAACACTTAAGTATACCATGTTAGCAATTGTCAAGTGCTCAGAATGTTATTTGTTATACTCGCTATGTCATACGATAGAGCTCCATAACCCATGTGTAACTGAAAACTTGTACATTTTGAACAATATCATCTCATTTTTGCCTACCCCTGGAAACCAACATATTTTCTGTAACTAGGAATATTTCCACTTCTAATTTTGTTAAAGAAGATAAAATAAACTCACAAGGGCAAAAGACAGCTAGCAGATTGTGAGGATAACATTAACGTCACACTCTCTCTGGTTTTGAGGTTCCTTAATGGCCAGAACCCACGCACAGCCACTTCCTGCATCTTCTGCCTCAAGGGGAGACACGAGGGCTTTTGCTCAGTCTTGGCTTGGATTGTCCAAAAAGATAACTAGTTAGTTCTTAGAAATAAGGCTGTCTCATTTTTTTTTTTTTTTGCTGTCTCCAAAGTTTCTGTATAGCCTCTCACAATGCTATAAACCTCTCACCTAAATTATGTGCCTCCTTTCACCAAAGGACAGTCTTTACTATCGTCAAGTTAAAATTGTCAAAACATAAATTACCGTTATAACTAGTTACTGCAGTGTAGGTAGCAGAAAATAAAACAAATAGAAGTTTTGGATAACTTAGCAACTAGAGCTTTGTAAGTCATTCTCAGGCTGAAAAAGTAACTAATATTGCTGTTTTCAGGGGTGACTACTCACAACTGATTTTGTAAAGTCTCAAACCTCATGTATTTCTTTCCTGAAGACAGTTGTTGGAGTTGTTCAGTTTGCTATTTGGGGCAGGAAGCTGACATTTGCAAGGGAGCACATTGTATGTAGTTATTGGAGCCTAACTGAGAACAGTAGTGCTGTACTTAAAAATTAATAAGTGTACCAGGGTTAGAAAAAGGATGAGTCAGATTACCTCATAGTATAACCCCCACTCTGTCAATGTTTTCCAGGAGAGTGAGCTTGTAGCGCACTTAGAATAGTATCAGTGATCATGCAGGATTTCACCTCTCCCCACATGTTAACTGGATCTTACTAGGAAATTTTGAATCTAGTAACATAGTTGAATATTAATAATGCATGCCACCAAAGTCACTACAGAGCATATTAAGCTGTATGGGAAAAAAAGAAAACAGAACGGGTACGCTTACTCAGTCATAAAAATAAAATATGCAAAAATATCTGAGTTTTTCTTCTAGTGAACTTAATTTTGCTATTGTAAGTAACAAAAATCTTACTCCTTGGAGTTCAGGATGAAATGAGGAGCTTTCTAAAGCAATTTAGTGTATGGTTTTCCAGTTTGTCACAGCAGCATCTAAGCTCTAAGGGGTTTATAGTATGGTTGTGTTGGGAATATCACCTCAGTGGACATCATCCCTCATGGCACCTGTGGAAAAGCACATTGGCTTGTTTGCTTCTCAGCTGTAAAGCTCCACTTAACAGCATCCTCAGTTTTAGAAACCATTGAAATATCCTCATTTCCATCAGACTCTTTGCCTGAGCCCCAAAAGTACTATACAACAACCACAGTCATGAAACAAAAGGGGTAGAGGTGAGAGCATCAGTGTACACATCCCAGTTTATCTGACCTCAGGCACCCAAGCTATTTCAAGTGCACAGCTCTAGTGGGCATAAATAAACCTAACAGCATCTGTCCTTCCCAAATGCACATTGGAAACAGCTAGGCAGTCTTTAAAAGCTTAGTTTACCATAGATATCACATACCACAGGTATGCTCAACTCTAAGAATATTGAATGTATTAAAGCACAGGTATACGAAATATATAAACCGGGAAATATGAAAGGAAATTTAACTTTCATGAATATATTTTTCTTTAAGTATTGATATTATGATTTCATGTTTCATGATAATAACATACACATATATAACATGCTATAATATATGTGCTGTATATATTCATTTATATACATGTACTCTACACAATGGGGTACAACTGTAATTATGTTTAATTACTGAATATTTCACTATTCTGTGTTTTGAAATTCTTAAGATATATGTTGGTGGAAATGAACTCATTGTTATGATTATACTAAATTCCTTTGATGTTTCATGTTTAAGAGAAGACAATTGTTTTTACAAATCAAAAACATTCCATTACAAAATGATTGCATCTCTTTTTAATTACAGAAGTTAGAGCTATAATACATATTTAATTAATTTTACATAATCAAGGCTCACTTACTAATAAGACCAGTTGTCACCATTTGTTTATTACATTTCTCCTAATCCTAGTGAAAATGAAAACAAAGCTTATATTTAAACAAGAAAATTTATGCACCACAGTTTCATTTTATAAAGTTTATGGGCTTTTTTGGTTTCATCTATACCATTAAAATGTATTTTCTTCTCTAAGAGATTGGAAATGTAAATCTGAAGCACAAACTTGCTCCTAGAGAACTGACTGGAATCTCTCCAGTGCCCAAGATGGGTTGTGTCTTGGCTACTCAGTGCCTGGTTCAGGGAGGCCTGCTAGGGAGGATGGCCAAACTAGACCAAGCATCCTTTCCCTGTTCTTTTCCCACCTTACAAAATGAGACTGAAAAAAACCCAGATTTTCTTCTTCCAATTTTGCATGCATATATCTGGTAATATGAACAACTACTTGGAAAACAACACTATGCATTACAACAAATACTGTGAAATTCATGTTCTTTTGTTCAGTGAAATTCTGCATCACTTGTAAATTTTCTTTCTTAATACTATTTTGTACTCTCTTTAAAAAATAAAAATATAAAGAGCTTCCATTAAAAAAATCTTTGAGTTTAAAACATTATTTCTGATTAAGCCCCTTTCTATGTATGACAGACTTTTGTCACTGCCTGAGGTGAGTTTCTCAGAATCTACCCTTCTCCTAAAAGATAAAATTTAGCACATTAAGCTGAGTTCATGCCGCCCCATTTATAAGTCACTTTGCTAATCCTGAGGTTCTTGAACTAAAGTATGTTCTCAGATACCAAAACAAAGGTACTAGTTAGCAGTGGAGCACACAGGTTTCACATTCTGAAAGTGTATCTGAAGTTAGGAGCTTCACTTGTGAAAATAAGCAATGACTCCATGACTAACAAATGTCTACTAAGGTTCCTTTTGTCTATGTTTAAAAGATTCAACTTGGTACAAAGAGAAGTGAACAAGAAGGAAATGTAGCTGGATGCTGGCCTCAGTAAAATATTATGAGAGCTTTAATTAATAAGACTGTGTTAACTTTGAAAAATGAAACCATTAAAAAAGAGGCTCCAGTGCACAAAGTTCATCAGAATGAGTATACAGAAGGAAACCCTGAAAATTACTCATCTTAGTTTTATAGAGTATTCATTGAATTCAATCTCAACTATGACTTTTCAACATGAGCATTGTTATATTAATTTTGATATTTATTTAATTATTTAATAAAGCTTGAGAAAACCTTTAAAGTGACTTTCTTTGCCTTCCAGTGTGTGTGTGTGTGGGGCACCAAGAATCTTTTTATTGGAGGATTTAAAAAATTAGTCTGTCTATGACAGAAAAAAAAATGGATTATAACAATTGACTTAGGCCCATT
>NDGM011178518.1:0-15673 GCA_002564305.1 Octomys mimax | reverse complement strand
ATGGATGACCTCATAGCACTATGCTGAAAGGAGCTGGTTCAGAAGAGCACATGATTCCAGTTCTAACTATTTCTAAAACAAGAAAAATGAATAAGCTGTAGTGATTAAAATCGTATTTGTAGTTGTTTCTTTTAGAAGTGTGGGGGACACAATGATGCCTTTTAGAGTGACGGATCTGTTCCATTTTGTGATAGTGGTGCTTTTGTATGGGTGTGTGCATTTATCAGAATCCATCAAACTGTCCACACTAATGTACTTTGAGGTAAATAGCATCAGAAAATTTTCATTAAAAGTCATTAAAAAATATTTCATGGCTAGCCAATAATGGTATTCTTATTGGATGCCCACATGGGTTTTTCAAATGTTACTATTGTAGAATTTCCTGCATTTCAACCTTCAGTTCATGAAATTATCTTATGTTTAAAAATAAGACATTTTCCATAATGGAAATTTAAGGAATACTGAAAGGTAAAAGAATAAAGAATTACTCCTTATCTCAGTATTCAAGCTTATTTCTCTGCTTTGTATATTTCTTTTTGCAACTAGAAGCATGTGATTCTATAATATTATAGTTTATTTTCTTCATTTAGAATTACATTATAATGATTTTCCAACAGTTCCATAGTCTTTACAAATATAATTTTTTAAAAAATGTATTTGGTTGTTATAGGGCCTCAGTACGCAGCTCAGACTCATGGTGATCCTCCTGCTTTCAGCCTCCCCAGTGCTGGGATTACAGGCATGTGCCACTGTGCCTGGACTCTGGTTGGCTCAGCCAGCCCTGGAGGCAGGATAGGGCAGCAGCATGTGATGCTAAGGATCGAACCATGGTCCCTGTGCTTGCCTAAGCCTGCCTAAGCAGGTGTTTTAGTCCGCTGAGCTATCTCGCCAGCTGCTTTACAAATATAATTTCAACTGAAAAAGTATCCAGAGAAATATATACTGCAAATTACTGAAAATTATCTCCTACTTTGTATTCTTTTCGTTGGCTTTTGCATCCCACCCCCCATAATGCTGTAATGATTAACACACAGTTTCTCCGTTGAGGATTGTTTACTCAAGACAGATTTCCAAACACCTTGATCAAAGGGTAATTCATTCAATATTATTATTTGTAATCAAAATATTAAAATCTGTCCCCTTTTCCCTTAGGTTTCATTCTAGGGAAGCTTCTTATTTTGCCACCAATTATTGTTTCGTGAGGCAGAGCATGGAAGAGAGAGAGAGGATTTTCACCTACTCCTCTGAATATACTGCGTTGCCTGAATTAGCCTCCTCTATCTGTCAAAGTGCCCAGAAACCATGATGATAGGAGCTGTGGAAATAGATATCTAGCATATGGGAACCTGCTTATAATTTCTTGCTCACAGCATTTATCCCACATACAACATTTATCTTTAAAAGAGCAAGACTAATGAACCCGTATGTATTGTTTTCCGCTTATAGCATATCCTCATTTGAAATACATCCATGAAAAACAAAACTCTCTAATGAGTAAGGAATTGCAGTGTTTTATAGCAAGTAATGTCCTAATGCCTTGCTATATTTCTTGTTTAAGGTACTGATCTTATTGATCTATCTATCTATCTATCTATCTATCTATCTATCTATCTATATTTAAATCAGAGAGACAGCTTACTGTCTGAAAACCTTAGGTGGTCTCCATGTTAGTTTTCTGTTATTGTAGTAAAGTAGTGGAGGGAAATAAGTTTAGAGGAAAGGTTTACTTTGCCTCAAGGTTACAGAGGTTTCAGTCTGCGGTCGGCTTGGGTCTGTTACTGTGGGCCTGATGTGAGGTAGAACTTTATGGCGGAAAGGGAGTGGCAGAGGAATGCTGCTTACTTCTTGACCTCCAAGAAAGAGAGAAAGGGAGAGCGAGAGTGAGAGAGAGAGTGAGAGCGAGAAAGAGAGCAAGATCTAGTAGTGTCCAACGTTAGCTCCCATGACCCACTCCTTTTCAGTAGGCCCCATCGCCTAAATTTCTGTCACCCTTCAACTAATGCCATCGAGTTATGGACCCATCAGTGGAGCCTGAGTAATCCACTGAGAGTAAACCTGGCCCAATCGCCTTCCAAAGAGAATCACCACCGCTGCCAAATAAAAAGCAACACCTTGGAATAACTCATCATGACCCATAATTCTACCCATCCTCTTATTCTTGCTTTGAACTCTCAAGGGAACTCCTCTGACATAGGCTTTATTCTCCTCTGCTTTTCAAATCTTGACCTCTATTTTGGTCAGTAAACCACTTTGAGCCTCAGACTTTTCAGTAAATGTCCACTTTATACTTGGACTGGATTCTGGCTACTGTCCTTTGCAAATCTTGCTAGTAAGTCTCTGTGTCTGTGTTTGTGTCTATGTGTCTGTGTGTCTGTCTGTTTCTCTTTCTCTCTTTCTCTCTCTCTCTCTTCCTACCCCCACTCTCTCTTCCCTTCTCCCTCTCTCTCTCTGTTTCCCTGTTGGTGACTGAACTCATGGATTTGCCCATGCTAGGCAAGTGTTCTATCAGAGATACCTCCTCAATCCTAGCTGTCATCTTCTGTGAGGAGATTTTCCCATTTTGTTTTCTTTGATATCCTCTGCCCTCAGGACCGAGAAAAGACAAATTCATCTTCCTCTGCATTCTGTTGTTCATGGACCAAGATTTTCCTTCTTCCTCCTACCTTGCATCTTCAAGGCTCAATCCTTCCAGAAAGACTACCATCCTCTTTCTGTGACCCAAGACTGACAGATGTCTTCCCAGGTACTTTTCTGCTTTCATTAAATTTTACCCTCATTGTCTTCCTCCCACACTCCACTCATTTGGAGGAACTTGGCTTTTTGCTCTCTGAAGTTCTCTTTACAGTGCCCTTTCATTTACTCTCCACCCCAAATCGCATATGTATATTTCCTTTTCTCTAACCCCAACTTCCCACCTCCTGGCATTCATTACATACTCATAGTACGTCAGCTCATTTCTTCTTATTTTTGCTATAGTGGGAACTGAACCTAATGTCTTCACACTGAGCTATATCCTTAGTCCCATGTTTTACTGTCAGACAAGATATTGCCAAGTTGCCCAGTCAGAGACGACTTCATATCCTCCTGCCTCAGCCTCACTGAGTGCTGGAATTCCAAGCAAGGGTGCCATACTTGGCTATGTCCCTTTCTTTGTAGCTTAAATTATATGGTCCATTATTTTTATTTTATTTTTTGGTGTCAGGAATTGAACTCAGGACTTTGAGCTTGCCAGGCAGGCACTTGTGACACTGAGCTATATCCCCAGCCCCTATGATCTATTATTTAGACTACCCATTTCAAATGTCCTCATTGCCCTTGTCCTCTGCTGTATAACTTTTCTAAGATTGCACTGTTGGTTATGACTGCTTGCTATTTCCGCATCTGCATGTGATAAAGGGCAACAGTTGGAGAAAACAATGGAAGTACCAGAACTCAAATGGCTTCTCAACCCTGTCCCACAAGTCTGTGTGTTTCAAAATTAGCATCATTTAAAGATTTCTCCTTTCTTTCCTTTCTTTCTCACTTCTAACAGCCTAGGGTCATGATGAAGAGAAACTGTACTGTCATTTTCCCCATCATTAAAATGGGCAATCCAGTCTGCACCAGTATCTCTCCCCTTCTTTCTCACCAGGAAAACAAAAGACACGTCCCTTATCCTTTCACATGCTGGCATCTCTGTACATACTTCAGATCTCACCCTCTCCTGCTTTATTAAAGTCGTTGCTCAATTCTCATTCTCTTCCTCAGACACAGCCAAGCTTTATCTTCCTAACTGACCTTTCCCATCATACAAAGATGCTGTTTTGTCTCCCACTTCTGCATACCCTTGACTCTACTTTGCCAGCTACTGCTTCATTGTCCTGACCCTTTTCCTAGCCTAGCTGCCCAAGAGTGACCAACAGAGGCTCCTCCCACATTGCCCCTGAATTCATTCTTTAAGAATTTATCAAAAGGCTTCCACCTCTGCTACTTCATACAAACTGCTTCGGTTAGAACTCGCGTCTTCATGATAATGTTTCAAAAATTAAATCTCTCTCCCCCTTACTGACCACCTACCAGCATCCAGCAGGACATTCAGTAAATGAGCACACCAGCTCTCTAAAATTGGCCAATGTGAAGAGTCTTTAAATGGGGGAGAGTTGGTTGTGTCTGTAGGTTTTTCTGTCTATTCTAAGATGCTGGCCACGGGTCAGAGCAATGGCTCCTACTTGCCCTTTCACTCCTTATTCAAGACTGGCTTGATGTCTTAGAATTTTAAATTTAAATGTAGCTTTGAGACATTTTAAGGTCTATCAGCACAATGCAAACATGTATGCAAACTTAACTACAAGTCAAGAAACAATAGAAGAAAATAAACTAATAAAGAATATAGCAGGGAAGGACTGGCCAGATAGCTCAACAAATTAAAGAGCCTACACAGGCAGATGCAGGGACCAGGGTTTGATCCTCCTCGTGCCATGCTGGCCCTGCCCCTGGGGAGCACTGAGACAGTGACTGAGACTGAGACTGGGCGTGGTGGCATGCACCTGCAATCCCAGTGCCTGGGAGGCTGAAAACAGGAGGATCACTATGACTCTAATCTGTGTAGTGAGACCCCATAAATCCTGTACTAAATACATTAAAAACAAATAAAAGAATATAGCAGGGTAAAATTTTAGTCTATAGGTATGGCTCATTCCTCACCAAAACGATATTTATAAAGTGCTAATTTATAAAGAAGGACCTGTGTTTCCCTCCCACTCTCACTCATTAGGAGTCACCTTTGCTCAGAAACTGACCACAAAAAGCAAGTGTTTTCCTTAATTCTTAGGATGATCAACTTGCTACTTCACAAACTTTCATTGTTCCATGTGACTAGGACTGATACAGAAATAACTTATTAAGTTATTAAGTATTAGATAACCAAACTTGATTGGGTTATTTATTTGATATTGCATGTTGTCAATAACAAGTTGGCATTGATAAACTAAAACGACTAAATAATTAGATTCTGTCAAGGGCTTTATGCTACAAATGTTGACCAGATATTTGGTTTTTTACAAAACTATATATATAACCACATAAATAAGATGGTGTTTTTAAGTGTGCATGGAAGGGAAGAGGGTCTTTGGCTTGCCTCAGAGGGGAGCAGGTGCTGGGAAGCCACTGGTCTCATTTGTGTCTCCATGTAGGAGAGATCATTTTAGTAGCACCTATTAGAGATTAATTCTTTCTCAGAAGTAAGTATAAAAATGGCCCTCAAAATATAATTTCACCTTGATACTTTGATGTTGGGATGAAAAGGAACTCCTGGATTTCTTTAAACTGCTTTATAGAACCTGAACTTTAAGATGTACCTAAGTTGACTGGCTCCCTAGTTTTGGGGAGAGCCACCTCAGGGTTGAGATAGTTGATAATGAAGGGGATTCACCCCTTCATTGTACTGATTCTCATCCCTTTGGATTTCTGGAACAAGTAAAATTTAAGATGTGGGGAATTAACACAGAATGACTTAAACTTTTGTTTTGTCCAGTAAGGAGATAACCTAGTTTTAGATAAGAGGAGTGTTTATGATGATAAGAGTGAGGAATAAAATCTGAGAACAAATAACTGTAATTACTATATACATTTCAGGTATGAAAATTTCACTCCATTTTTTTTCTTCTCCATTTTGTTGCCCCATGTGCCAGAGAACATTCTATCAGTGTTTTACTCTAGCACACAGGAATAGAACTACAAATTCCTTTTCCCGCCTATTGCCTTGTTTCTCTATTTTCCTTATCCTGGAGACATTGGTAGGAACAGTCTGTTTTTCATTCATCATAGACAAAACAAGAAATATGATTCTGATTCTGGAATTAGAGCTCCTCTGAAACCAGGATGATGGTAGATATATGGTAGTGTTTTAGAGATTTCCTGGAAAATGTAAGGCTCTGGGGAGAGAATTTAGAAGAAAAGCCCAGATACTTATTACAGGTAAAGCTGTCTCTTGCACCAGCTACTGGAGATCTATAAGACAGCTTGAAGGTTTTCTAAAGAAGCTTACCTATTTCCTGGAATCCCTTTTTGGGGATCTTTGAAAGATAGAAAGGAGAAACCTAAACACCCTAGTCTATTCCTATAACCTGAAAACTGAAAAGGAATTCCTAAAACATTCCAGTCTCTCCACTTCTTTAACTTTACATTGAGACATACCAGCCTCAGCCTATGGGGTGTGCAGCAGACTGCACTGCAGTGGGTGGAGGGGTTCTTGACCTTGACCCCAGTGACAGGCCTGGCCATTTTTTCCCTGCAGAATCAATGGAGCCACGCCCGTCTCGAGTGTGGCATCAACCTCTGGTCCGTAATCAGTCAGGTGGAAATCTGGCAGAAGATTCCCTTGGGGAAAGAGCTAGTCTTGTAGATGGCAGTAAGGTGCAGAAGCAAGGTCTTAGGCAAGCAATGAATGAGCTGGGGGTGAAGCCAATGCCATCCGCTCTGGCTTCTCCTTGAGCACGTACTGGACAGCTGCTGCAATCGTGTGTCAAGGTGTGCATATTCCTAGCGTTCTGTCCTACACTACTAGCACTTTAGCTAAGAGGTAAAAAGTAAGCTGCAGCTATTAGTCAGACAAATCCTTTGACTTGCTTCATTCATCACATTCTCTATATTGGTCAGATGGAATTGTTGAGGCTACACATGAAACTAATTTTCACTGGGTTCTTTCCAGTCATGCTCAATGCGAATGCATTAAGCAAACCCTAAACACAAGTCTTCATCTTGGAGCAGCGATCAAGAGTCTGTTGGTTTTAATGCTGTTAATGGACAAACAAACAAATAATAAGACAAAAATAAAAAGGGGAAAAGCAAGTGAGGCTCTGGGAATTGCAGTGGATTTGTGAAGCAGGTAGCCTGCTTCTGCCCCATCTTGCAGCATGATCTGAGAAGGCTGAGCAAATGTGGTTTTGGCTTTGCACTGCTGAGGTGTTAACTGCATCATGCTGAGGTGGACTGAAACTTCCAGGGCACCAGTGACATATGTGTGTCGTCACCAGTCTGCCCACTCTTGAATTTATCAGAGATCATATATATATATATATATATATATATATATATATATATATATATAATCTTCATACCGTGATGTCTGATTTATAATTTCCCAAGGGCGGAATTTTTTTTTTACAGTGACTGGCAGAATTTTTTGTTCTTCATTACGCCTTTTATTAACCCACTGCCAGAGCTCTGTATCTAACCACTCCCAGTGTATCAGTGATCATATTATCAGTAATAGCATATTTCCTCTGGGAGATATGAATACAGTCTATTGCAGGTGAAAGGCTGGGAGGAGGCAGCATAGACTGGAGTGTTCACATTTCTATCTGTACTCTGCCTTTAGACTCCCCACACTAAACTTGCAGATGCTGCTGACTAGAGACTTTGACAGTTCCTTAATGTCATTATCATGTATAATAGAGGCAACTCTATTTGTTCAGACATTTTGCTATACCTTAAACACCATGCTCTGTAAAATACAGATTTTTTTTTTTTTTACGCACACTCTTAGAGGGTTGAGATTCCTGAGTTATCTTAACATATCTGTCTTTACCAAACAAAGACAGAAACAAAACTCTTATACAAAATCTAGATAGTGGACATAGATCAGTTTGAAGAGAGAGCCTTAGCAGGTAGAGGGCTGGTTCCTTCCTGTCTGGTTGAAGAACTCAGATGAAAGGAAATAAGGGAGCCCGATGCTTAATTATTGTCATCGCTGCACTTCCATTTAGACAGACAGAAAGGGTGCCAATTATAGGGCTAAGAAAATGCCTGTGAGGTCTTTGGCTCTCTTTTCTTGCCCTTAGAGTCATGTGCAAAAACACTTGGTTTAGAAGATACTAGAGAGCAATGGTGGGGAACCTATGGCATGTGTATTATTCATTTTTTTTTTCTTTTAGGACAAAAGATGTTAATGTATGAGCTATTTTTTTCTAAACTAAAACCTCAGTATTCAGGTTTCATTTCAGTGTTGGCACTTAGCAATGCACAAGTGGGCTTTGGGCTACAGTTTGGGCACTTGTCTCTGAAAGGCTTTCTATCACTGCTATAGAAACTACATAGACCTTAGATATTTAAGGGAGGAAGTTTCATAAATTTCTTGGTATATTATTTAAGTCCCTACTAATACCCTATGAGGAGAAGGCACTTGAACAAATGCTTTAATCTTTTGCAACCTCATTTGTCAAAGGCTAATTTTAACAGTGACCTGGAGAACACATTGTTTTTACTTTAAAGATCAAGCCAAACAACCCACTTTAAAGAGCTTTTTATTCTCTGAAGCATGATACAATAGGTTACTATGACATCAAGTACCTCATTCAGGCAGTAGTTCTCAAAAATAAATACAAGCAACAAAATATGAAAAGCACCTTAGCAGAGATGGAAAACTAAATAACTATCTTATCCATGACTTTTATTTTATATTGAATACTTTTACAAAGGAAAAGGAATAGAGAATGTATGTTCTGTCATAAAGACTTAAAATATTAATGTCCCTATATTTTAAAATATTTTAATATTTTGATTGTTTGACTCTGGTAATCCATACCATCTGAATTGTATTCCAACTGGATCAAAAAAAACTAACAGCCTTTCCTCATTACCTGGAACCTTGACTATTATACCGAATTCACCTTGATCTTCTTTCAATAAATTAGCCTGAAAAATAGACTAAGAAGCATCTTGTTGCAAGTCTGGTACCTGCCAATAGTGACATGAAATTTTACCTCTTCCCTGTACATGATTCATCTTATCTCTCCTTTCTTATTGAAATATCCTGGGAGGTTTGACTCCACCTAGGAAGTTTCTTGGGTTTAGGTAATATTTTTTTCTCTCCTAGATTTTCCATTGTATTCTGTAGAGGGAAAGGTCTATGGCTTGGGTGATCCTTTCAGATGTATCCAGAAGATAAATATTTAAAATAAAAAGAGAAAAAAAGAATATAGAGAAAAAAATGGAAAAGAAATGCTTGACTCACTGGTTTGGGGTGAGCTGGGCTTTAGATGCCATTTCTTGGTGATTCGGAGTGAACAACAAGCCTCCCCTGCTTGAACCTGCCACTAGGCCTGTGAACTGCTCAATACATCTGTTTCACTTACCAATATCTAATGCCTTAAAGTGTCTCCTCTGGCCCAAATGGCCCAATAAAGACAAAAAGAAGGAAGCTGTCAAAGTCGACATTGACACAAAGTCAACATCTTCTTTATAAATAATGAGAAAAAAAAAATAAATAATGAGAAGCAAACAAACAAAAATC
Organism: Octomys mimax; assembly: GCA_002564305.1. NCBI lineage: Eukaryota > Metazoa > Chordata > Mammalia > Rodentia > Octodontidae > Octomys > Octomys mimax. The sequence goes on along the minus strand of NDGM011178518.1, from coordinate 6,402 downwards.
TTTATTTCTTTAGTTGAGTGAAATTAATCTAATGAATAATAACATTGTTCAAAGGGTCTTGCCCCTCTTCTCAAAAATTTTGGTCTGCAACGAGGTCTTTGAACATACAGAAAAGCATGACTCTAATTTCAAAGAAGTAAGTATGAGTATTCCTCAAACAAGCTTGCATATGTTGACTCATCATCCAGTTCAAAATGTTCTGAACCTCTTTGTGCCAGAGAAGAACATGCCGTGCACAAGCTCATTTACTCCTCACACACAAAGCACTGAGGTAGGTGCCATTGTCCTCTTCACTCTTTATGGGCTCAAGAGGCTAAGTAACTTGTCCAAGGATGTAGATCCAATAACTCAAGGAATCTGAATTTGGCTCATTTCTGTTGTTCTCTGAAGCTTTCTTTCTTAATCCTTACAATAATAGCACTTCACTGAAGAGTTAAGCTCCAGAAGACAGAGGACACCAGCAGAGAGTGATGGGGTCCAATGGCTACACGCTGTCACAGAGTCTTTCAGAATCATCACCGCACTCATTCCTCAGAGCATCTTGGCAGTGTTGTTTTGTCATGCAAAACTAACGCGGCCTTTGTCTCTAAGTGTTGTTCCCCGTGCGTGCCACAAGGTGGCTCAGCACGAAGAACTGCCCTTAGTGCGGATTCCCAGAGGGTAGAAAACTGGGAACAATCGGTGTTGCTACTCCTACTGGATCTCACAACCTGGCTCCTCCCTGTCTTGAAGAACAAAGAAGGCACACGCCTCTGCAGAGAGTTTAGGTTGTCCGAGTTGTACTCTAAGGGAGGCTCATTTGACACAGACCTCCTGTGTCCCTTAGGAATCTTTGTCAGCACTTCAGTGTCAAGAGATTAGCTGCTTATTGGTAATTCTTCAAGAGAACAAATTAAATCTAGAACGAGCTTCTAAAATTTCAAGCGAAGAAGTCTGAGGCTTGGTTTAAAAATACCACACATACAGGCACAGATGAACACGTGACGCATGAGCATGCATGCGAGCACGCGCGCGCACGCACGCACACACACACACACACACACACACAGGCTGTCAGAGAACACCTGGGTAGGTGAAAAGCCCCTCAAGCTTTAGAGTTGGTAAAGAATGTGCTGGCTTGCTAAATTGTGCTCAAACTCCCCCCTCCCTATACCTGCACCTTCAACCTTTGGAAGATAAATCTTTTCAGAAAAAGGATTCTGAGCAGGCTGTGAAAGGGTACCATGGGGTTTGCCCGCCACTGAAGCTGAATGAACCTTTTCACCCCTTTTAAATATTTAAAAACAGAAAAATCTCCTGATACAGGCAAATAGGTCACAAAGTGCCAAAAAATATATCTGCGAATATATCTGCTTTTGAGATCATGACTCCTGATCATACTCTGTCCATTTTGATTTGCTTTACTGCCCAAATATGGAGTCACCAAAGTCTTAGTGTGAGAAGTAACTCACATGCCCGGGGCCTCAGGAAAGGGAGATCCCTTTTGGTTAAATGAAATTAATGTTCTGCCATTCAAATGAATGTCTTTGGGCATACTGTGGTTATCTGTTCCCCTGGCATAAAGGTCAGATCAAGTTAATGCCTACACTCTGAGTGCAAATGACTAATAGTAGTTGTTCCGATTAAAGAGAAAGGTAAGCATTTACACATGGATGATTATTAAGGCTTGGGAAGAGAAGATAAGGAGAATAAGAAACCACTTTTCATTTTGACAATCATGCCTTTAGCTGATCCAATGCTGAGATCAAATTCTGTCCACCTAGTTTATTTTCCTTCCAAGAAAGAAAAATCTGTGGAACATTACTTTCTTGCTACAAAGCTATGTTTTCTATGATGTGTTGGGAGGTATCTTTGTTCAGGATGAGAAAATTTAAGCCAGAAGGAAAGTTTAGAAGGAGTACAATTGAAATTTCCAATTTGTAACCATCCTTCCCACTCAAGGTTACCCTTTGCCTTTCCTAGGGGCCTGATCTCTAGATGACCTTGTGTTCATATTGATTACACCAGAGTAGCAACTAATTCTATTTCATACTGGATTTCTAGCTTGAGTGACTTTTTGTGGAAGGCTTGGGAAGACATTTCTGTCTTTCTAAATTGAGAAACAAGGGAAAGTTTGGAGAGGAGAGGAGAGGACAAGAGGAGAAAGACAGAGAGACAGAAAGAGAGAGACAGAGAGAGATGAGAGAGACAGAGAGAGAGAGACAGAGAGAGAGAGAAAGAGAGAGAGAGAGAAAGAGAGAGAATCTTAAGACAGAGCATAGTGATAGAGACAGACCACCACAATAAGCTTTTCCTTCCCCTGCTATTGTCTATAAGGCTGCAGAACTCCAGGCCATGAAATTGTAGCATCATAGAAGATTGCATTGATTTGCTTGAGTTGGTTTATGTCAATTTCTGCTCCCTGCAATCAAAGCTTTCTAATGAATACTAGTCTGTGTATCTCTGCTATGCAAGACTTAGCAAAAGGCTCTCTAGAATACTAGAAGAATGAATGGGTAAAGGACTAGTCATCCATCATTCACATAGCTAATAGATTACATATTGTACCTTTCCAGCTAACCCATAGCTGTCCCCAGCCAGAGGAAGTTTTCCTCAAAGCTTGTTTGCAGTGACTCTCCCAGTTTGATCTGAAGACCTCCTTTCCTAGGAATTTGTTTGGACCAATGGGACATTCAGGATTCTGCTCACTGCAAACAGACTCTCAGAAGGTTGATCCAGGAATCTCAATTTTGAGTGATACTCAAGGTGATTCTTCAACTAAACAGTGTGAGAATTCTTTTGGTTATTTTTCTCTCCCTGCTGACACAAAATACCTGACAGCCTAATGAAAGAGGGAAAGCTCACAGTTTGTGGAGGTTTCAGTCCGTAATCAGCTGGCACCAAGGCAGAGTGGGACAAGGCAGAGGACAACAGTTCATGATGTTGGAAGACAGCAAAAGCAGCAAGAGTGAAAAAGGAAGAGCAACAGAGATCAAGCCTCTTTTCCTCCCTTATGTTGTATGCAAGCTACCTACTCTAGGGTGGGTGAAGCACTCACACCCATAATCCCAGCATTGGACCACGAATCAATCACAAATTCTAGAAGTCCATTCCATGACTGCATGAAGCTTAGGGTGGGGGGAACTAACAGTGACTAATGTATTAATCGCACTACCTGATGGCACAAGAACTTTTGTGATTGATCCCAGGAAAGTAAATGTGTTCCATCCATATTCTTGACTCTGAGGTAAGACTCCATCAGTATTCATGAGCTGAGGTACCCCAGCAATGTTTCTTTCTTCATGTCCACTTAGTTCACTCCTTTCAGCTCTTGGGATTTCATCACTTGGGATTTTCCTTGCTTCTCTTCCTCATCAGCGTTCTTAAATATATATCGTTTATTAGATCTTTTGGATCCAGAACACTGTAATTTCTTCTGACCAAGGGTTTGTATAGCTACACCTGGGACAAAAGAGAAAGGTAGCTTACAGATTCCCTAGAGGCTACTGGCATAGTTTGGTGTAAGTTTTGTTTAAGCTCTTTAAAGCATCTTTGGCATAGGACCAAGAAATGGGAGCTTAAGAAGGGGGGAAAATCAATGGACCAATCAATATGATGAATATATGGCTCCATTAGCTACTTCCCGATCTCTCGGATCTGAATGATGGTTTCTGCATTTTCTTTGTTGCAGGTTTTTTGATGGAAAATTAGATTAGAGGAAACTGTCACTGCCTGTTTTAAAGGTGCCTCATCTTATACTACCATTTAGTTTTGGACATTTTTACACTTGAAGAAGGAGAGACTTAAAGAGCCTCTTGGATCAACAAGTCTGTTTTTCTTTCCTAGCTCTCTTTGGGGTTTAAGACTTCTCCAGAGATGAAATTCAATTGCCTCTAACCTACTCATTACATGGTGATTTCACTCAGTGAAGTCTTTCCTTTGGTAAGCGGACTTGAACATTGACCCTGAATTTTTTTTCCCTCAAGTGCTTTGTTTAGTCACATTTTACAACTCTACTCTTGACTGAGGCACATAGGTCAAATGATCACTCAACAAAGAAAGATCTACAAAGTGAGTGCTTCTCTTCAAGTAATTGTGGAAGCTGGAGAGGGATGATTAGGGGGACTGCAAGAGATCCAAGCTTATTTGTAGAGCTTCCATATTGAAAAATAATAGTTTTGCAGCAAACATAAGCACTCTCCAAAGATATTTCTACAAAACATAACTCACTGCAGGAGAAGTAGAGCTGCTAAGGAAGGATTTCTAGTTCAGGGTTATAGAATAAACTTCCTAAGCCTGAATTAAACTGAAATGGAGGTTTTTAGAACCTCCTTCTTTCCAAGAGAGGTTAGGTACATGCGTTGAGTACTGTGTCAGTGTACATTTGTTTGCTAACCACTTGCTAAGTTCTAGCTGAGATCTTGTACTATGCTGTAGTTACAACAAGGAAAGTGGAACCCGTTTAGGAGTTTATGTTTCTATTGTACAGGAGAGTGACTTGCTAGCTTAAGTAACTATGCCTTTATTAGAGGTCATTATGATGTAAGGGGAGTTCAAGTGCTCAAGGGTTATAAGAGGGTAGAAATTGGATCTTCTCACATTGCCTGCATTTCCCCAAAGAATATACAATGAACTCCTGCAAATCTCTAAATGAACCTAAGGAATGTGACCTTCTTTCTAAGTATTCCTACAGGATATAGACATGACAGAGGCCCGCTGGTGGCTTATTACCTAATCACCAGGTTGGACATAGAACGGCAACTAAAGAAAACGGGCTAGCATGTGAGACACAGGTAGTGTCTAGGCAGGGACACTGTGCACAAAAGGCAGATGTAGACAATAAGTAGAGTCACTAGAAAGGGGACATGGAAAATTGTCAAGGTCAGAGGGTGAGCTTGTGATAATAGACTTGATTTTAATGCCAGGCTGTAGCAAAATGGTGGAAATACTCCCTGGGGCAATAAAAAAATCTGTGTCATTGTGTTGGCTAGGTTTGGATATTTACTGACATTTTAGTGCTGGGTTTCCTAACTGTCAAAGCAAAACCAGAATCATTTGGATGTTTTTCTAATGTAAAAAATGATGTATACCAATGAGGCAAAATTTGTTTCCTTTTTTTATTTTGTATTTTAGGAAAGGGACTATATGGTGTTCAGGGTCTCACTACTAGATCGGATTCATAGTGATCCACCTGGTTACAGCCTCCCAAGAGCTGGGATTACAGGAGTGTACCGCCACACCCAGTCTCAATCCCTGTCTCAGTGCACCCTGGCTGGCATGGTTGTCCTGGGGATCGAACCCCTGGCCCCTGCACCTGCATGCAGGCTCTTTAATCCGCTGAACTATTTGGCTGGCTCTGTTTACTTTTATTTATTGGCTAATACAGTATATAGTACTTCCAACTATATATATATATATATATATTTTTTTTTTTTTTTTTTTTTTTTTTTCTCACATGGGACTTTGGGAAGCCAGTCAATTAGTTTCAAAGTGAAACTTTCTGATGATTCAACAGGGACAATACATCAATGAGGAATGATATATCTCCTCATTCAATCTTCTCAAATAGCATTTGCGTCTTTAGATGTTTTGGGCTTCTGGAAAGAACTGGGGAGCAATTTAGAAAGAACTATTAAAAACAAGCCTGAAATGGGTCAGTGCATTGCCCTAGTCACTGTATGTTGATAATCTATTCTATCATGTCAGAACTCATCTAAAACACAAAAGATGTTCATTTCAGTGTTAGTTATAATAGGTTAGAAATGGAAAAATTTCCAAATTGTAAATAGATCAAATATTACCTATAATGAACTATTGAACTAATAAGAAATAACATAGATTAGATGAAGTATATGATACAAAGCAAACAAGAAAGACACATTTTAAACTTAGAATGTTTTTTAAGCAAGCTTGGTGACGTATAGCTGTAATCCTAGAACTCCAGGAGACTGAGGTAGCAGGACCTCAAGTCTTAGCCCAGCCTATGCAATTTAGCAACTTAATAAGACTCTGTCTCAAAATAAAAAAAAATAAATAAAAGGACTAGCTCAGCACACAGGTCCTGTGTTCAACTCTCAGCACCACACATATGTGTGTGCACATGCACGAGCACACACACACACACGCACACACACACACACACACACACACAGAATAGTCCTTAACATCCAGTTGATTGTTTACTACAATTAAATATTATTAGCAACTATAAAATTCATGAAAAAGGTTCATTAAAAAAACCAGGAAAGCAATATGTTACAGTGCTAAGGGCTATGTATGGCATTACTGTCAAGAGGGCCAGTTAATCATGGCACAACTCTCAGGAAAGATTCTTTTGGCCATTTACAAATTTTGTAAAGTCAGACATTATCTTATTAATAAGAAGAAAAGGGGCCAGGGAGATGGCTCAGTGGAATAAGCGCT
>NDGM011178511.1:0-16644 GCA_002564305.1 Octomys mimax | reverse complement strand
TTCTCATTGAATTAAGAGAAAGTAGCTGTATATCTATCCTATTTTGCATATACAGATACAAAAGTGGTCTTTCATTTGTATCTCCTTTTTTTGTTTAGCTTTGTGAGAGATGGGTATTCCATTGCCATTTAAATATTGTAGATGAATTCAGCAAAATAATCCAATTTGGGTAGGGTCTTCAAAAATGTGGTGTCTAATTTTTTAAGAAAATAATCATATGGGAAGGGAAATAGTAGAGCAAGGAGAGAGGAGGAAGGGGAAGAGATATAAAAAGAGTTGAAAGGAAAAAATGGAAACACAGCTTTTGTAAATAAGCAGGGGAAGGGGAGGAGAAAAAAAAGAATCAAGATATATTATGTACAGGTACACATTCCCAATGATGATTATACTAAATATGTATCTTAAGGGTTTCAATAGAATGAATTTAAAAAATTCAAACAAGTTATGTTATGCCAAGGTAAACTGGCAAAGGTTGAACATTCTCATTTCAAAAGTTAGGAATGGGGGACAAAAAAAGAATAAGACTAAAGCAAGTCTGAAGCCTGGCAGGGCAAACATTAAATTTTATAGCTCCCTATCTGGCATCTGGAGACTATGGTGGTAAAATGTGCCATCCAAAGGGTTTAGGCATCTCCATCTCTATGGCCTTTCTTGTTAAACTCCACAAGGCCTCTCTCGGGCAGGCTGTACTCGCAGCCTGCAGTTTTGCTTGGCAGCCATCCCACATTCCTAGCATTTCTGACTTCCTGTCTGTGGCAGAATGCCACCTTGGGACCTTGCAGATAAACAGAATACATTACTGAGAGTCCAAGATCACAAGAATGCTGGGAGACCAGAGCGGCTGCCCCATAGGATGGAAAGCAATCCCAGAGTGAGTCCAGTTCCACTTTTATTCAACATTCCAGGAAGTGAGAGTAAAAGGACAAATTAAGAAGATGATCACCCAGAGGACACTGAGTATGGGCAAGGGACAAGCAAGAGGCATTCTGGTGCTAGTCTCAGCACTCATCCAAGCAAGACGAAGGAGCACTGAAGTTCAGTTCTCCTCACCTAAACCGATCACTTAACTAATATGTTCATCTTGGACTGTTTTCAGCATATATGTTTTTTCTGCCCTGTCATTCTGAGCTGAATAGCTTGCTGTATTCAGCCTGTGCTATTTCCTGAGTGTAGCCATCTGGTATAGAGAAATGTGGCAGAAGCAGCTTGGAGTCTTAAGGACAGCTGCCCAGTTGTAGTCAGGGTTTGCAAGGGGAACAATTTAATATGGGACACATAATTATAGGATTATAGTATAATAGTCACCCAAAGAATCAGGTACAAAGAATACAGGAAATCTGTCCACACACTAAAGAAACAAAGAATCAAGTGGGGGGCCTGGATTCCATGGCGATGTTCTGCATGAGTCCAGCTGGTGACCTAGAGCTCATAACAATGCCCCCCATTAATCCAGTTGGAGGCCAAGACCCCACAACAATGTCTCATGCAGGCCTGTTTCAAGGATCTGTGCTAAGAAGGCCCCAAGGTCACTGTGGAAGCTAGAACATCTGTGCCAGTGGGATGAAGAACCTGTGCTAGCAGGCCGAGGAACCTTCACTGGAGCCAAGAACCAATGTTCCCCTAAAAAGTACCACAGCTATTCTCAGTGAAAACAAGGTCCCAATTTCCTCCCACAGAAATGACAGCCAAGTTCATATCAGGAAAACCAGCATGACAGCTACTCCAGGAGACTGAGCACTGTACCATCTTCTCCTCTGGAGTTAGGAAGTGATACCAAAGGTAAGGACCAGAGCTCCCTGAAAGGGGAGTCACAACAGGGTCTCAGGCTCCTCTGAAGATGAGGACAACTGAGTTCATATAAGGAAATCCAGCATGACAAGCTCCTCAAGGAGATATAGTAGCCCCAGGAGAACCTATAGCCCTTAACAGTACCTTTTTGTGTTGTTGGCAATAATCCTCAGGTGGGCCTCCACACCCAGCACCATGCTAATTCAGTTCAGCTGGTGTTACAAGTTGGCCACCAGTTGTCAGTCTACCACACCGGTTATCAGTGTTCCTACACGTGTAACCTCCACTGCACCTTTGGCTTTACTCACCTAGCTTTGCACACTGCCATTTCAGTGGCTTCTTGCCTTGCCTCCCAGACATTTCCATGAAGGAAGATTTGTGTAGAAGCCTCCCCGACTCTACAGATCTTGTATTCTGCTTGCAATACGCCCAACATCAGGTGTACAACACCAAGATCTTCTGCCAGTGCTAGCAATAGGCATGCCTTCCTGTATCATGGCTCTTGTGCCTGGATGGCTGAACACACTGATTCAAATATAGGGGCATGAATTCTCTAGAAGATTTTTCTCAAGTATGGGGCCCAAGGACTGTCTTCCCTAATGAAAGCTTTATGCTTTTGCACCCTGATCTTACAAAGGGTGAGAGCCTTGCTGATTTCTTTGTGGTTTTTTATCTTCTTTCTTTCTTTTCTTTTTTCTTTTTCTTTTCTTTTTTTTTTTTGGCTGGCTCATCCCACCCCAAAGGCAGGGCTGGTGCATCATGTGGTGCCAGGGATCAAACTGTGGTTACCTGCCCCTGCCTAAACTTGCCTAAGCGGTGCTTTAGACTGCTGAGCTATCTCATCAGCCTGAGTCTTGCTGATTTCCAATGTTCTTTGAATATATTTTTGCTTCTTGTCCCTGTACAAGATATTTGATTTCTTTTAACAGCACCAGTCTCTTCACCAATGGCATTTCTCTTAACTACAACTTTACATGTAGATCCTTCAGGGTCAAACTTTAAGTTTTGAAATATTTCTGCTCTTGTCCTCAGGATTCTCACAATATATCTGGTTAAAGGCAGGCAGCAGTGCCCATTCCACAGCTTGAATGTTTGGATACTTTGAAATTGCTTTTAAGAGTTAGTAGTACACCTCCATCCAACTCACAGTACAGGAGTGGAATGTAGGAATGTTTTCCACCAGAATATAACATACACAGCCTTGAGTCCAACCACCTTCTTTAGTTTCTTTAGCCCACATCACTAAAACTTTCCCAACTCCTTGTTGTAAAAAAACAAGTTCCAACAGTTTCTAAAGTACATGCTCAGGTGCAGCCACAAGAAAAATGCCATGTCTCCGATACCGATTTTCTGTATTTGTCTGCTTCCCAGCCACTAGGATGAAACTCCTCACACTTAAACTTTAGAGGAAAAATTCAAAATTTCACTCAGGATTCAGGGAATTCAGTCCTTAGTTGAATGGCATCAAGGTAGAGACATCATAAGAAAAGAGTAAGAGAGTAGGAGACCAAATCTGGTCAGTTCAGGACAGCCCAGAAGCATACCAGGAAAATGGTGCCAGAAAAAATGGACGACAGACCAAACGTATACCCCAAGGATACTTGTGCATGAGCCGCCCAGCTATGCCCAGAAGTGATCCTTTACCACTCATCCAGGTGGATGCCGAAGCAAATCAATGTGATACTGAAACCTAACTGCCACAAGTTGATAAATCTTCAGATAAAAATGAAGATTCTGTTGAAAACTGGGCTGGAAGTCATACTTGTGACACCACAGCAATGAATTTTGATACACTGTGTGTGCTACAAGAATCTTGGGAAATGTTGAGGTGGCTTGAGGCATGGCACCAAAGGGAACAGTAGGACTCCACCTCCTGCTTTGTCTCATTTCTCAGAAATCAAGTGGGAAGTGTTCTTTGGCAAGACCAGCATTTAGACTGAAGTGTCACTCCTTCATGTCTGTGGTGGCGTGCAACATGTGACCAACTTTTTAAAGTAAGAATTTTGATTGAATAAGTTAGCAAAGTTACCAACACTGAGTAGATTTGTTTTTGAACTTTGCTGTTTAAATTGTGGAATGTTTGAACTTGGAACCATTTGACAACCGATGTATCACTGTAATTTTTTTTTCTTCATTAGGTGATTTTATCAAGCACTTATTAAAGTAATGGAAAGTGGATGAGCCACCAGTGGGTATGATGGAGGAGCAGGTGCTTACCTTGTGATGGGAGAGCCAGGAAGGGAGGTACAGCCTTTCTGATCACTTCCCCATGAACTCTCTTGGGACCCAACCAGGCCCCAGATACCTACTGTAATGTCCCAATAACCTAATCACCTTCCACAAGCCCCCACCTCTGAGCACATGACACTTTAAGGGAGCACCCTGCTATAAACCATAATAACAAGAAAATTAAAATTTTAATTGCAGTAGCAACTTATGAAGTATGCAATAACCACAGATAGTCAACAGCTTCTATACCAGTCAGTACTAATCTGAGACCTTTTTATCATTGCACAATACTTAGTTGTATTTCTGAGCTTGCTATTACTGGATGGAATGAAATTAAATTTATGTCTTTTGGTAATATTTTCATCATAAATTAATTTAGTTGAAAATATATATTTCTTGATGAATATATAGCAGTCTCTCTGTTAAATATGGCAATGAAATTTAAGGAATTTAGGATATATAAACTAAACTATAATACAGAGTAAATCTAAATAAAAAATAAAGCAGCCATTAATTTTGTTTCATGCGTATTGTGGGCCGTGCAACGTATTTTGTGTCTATATTTTTGCTAGAGTTATAACTATCAGAAGGAAATAGTCAAACATTTGTGTCTAGTATATTTATATTTGTTGTTGAAAAGGCCAATCAATATCAGTCTAACTCTTAACTAATAGCATGGCTTTCCTACTGTCCATACAATATCATAGTTAATAGCAATTTTAATGCCTAAAACCACTGTAATTGCTCTCAGAAATCAATAAAAGACTTTTTGGTTTTAGATACAAATATTGAACCATATATCACATTTTGAAAAGGTTATTCTTGATCCTAACAATCCAGACAAACTTAGAATATAATTTGAAAACAAGACTGCAAGCAAGCTTCTTTCCTCAGCTTATATGTTTGTATCAGAGAGATACAAACATACATTTGAAGTTTTTGTTTTATCTAATTTAAATTTAATGAGACTTGGTATACTTTCTTTGGGAATAGAAATTTATTAAACAGAAGCAATTCATGAAGAAACTCAGAGATAAACAGTAACATTCAAAAAACTGCAAAATTTATATACACTGCAACTGAAACAGTAGATTATCCTGATGTAGTGAGAAAAAAATATTTTAGATTATCTGGAAAACATTGAGAAAGAAACAAATTTATAAAAACTTTCGGCAAATATTTCCTTGAACAGAGATTAGTTTTCATTCGTTATTTTCCTCTTTCTTCATTACATATAAATGTTGCATGAACATTCTTCTATACAACCTCACACTTTAAAAATTCTCACTTCAAAGGGACTTGATTTTTGCAGTGAAATGTGCAAATCCTGTGTTTTTCTTAGCTGGACATATAAACCAAGTTGGAATGGAAAAGCCCCAAAGTAGCATGTTATTTGGAGGAAGTGATGACGTTATCATTTAAATAGCAATCACTTCTATTGAGTGCATTGATCATTCAGGAAACATTAATAGAGATGCAATGGTTTGTTTGTTTTTTAAGTAGCTGGATGATGGCAAGTAAATTATCTGAGTCTAATCTTTGAACCAAGAACAATTCTTCTTTTGGCATGTGTTATTGGAATTATGAGTGATGTTCAGATCGAAGATACATCTTTTCAGACACTCATAATTTAGCCAGAGTCACTGATTTAGATTGCTCTTTGGACGTTTTTAACCTTTAATATCTGAAAGGCTTGTATGAGTACAGACTACTTGGTACTTGTGAAATGGTTATTATCATCAAAATGCCTGTAATTTCCAAGGAGACAAAAAAAATATTTTCTGAGCTAACATCTAAACAAAAAGTCCCAAAAGGATTGATTATTTTGTCTTATGAATTATATTCGTATCAAACAATTGAATGCTATGATTGTCCAATTCTCCTTTCTGTGTTTGTTTTGTTTTTGAGATACAAAGACCATTTCTCTGTTATTGCAGCCATCAAGGTTTGAATATCATAGCGTAGTATCAGTCATTTTGAGGGTTGAGTTTATGATTATAGGAAATTACTATGAAGAAAAAAAATATCTAGAAGGCTTGGATGGGAAGGAAACACTACTAAGATTAGATTATAAATTTGAACAGAGATGTTATGAATAAGATCAGAAGCTATGAAACCAGATCACCTGATTGTATTGCCCTAAAAAGCCTAACATAGGTCATGGAGATTTCATCACTTTGCAGCATAGGGGATTTTATTTTTAAAATCAAGACACTGGGAACAAAATATCTCAGGCAATGGAAATTGGATTGGATCACAATGAACTTAGTCATCAATTGTCAATGCTTACAAGGGCCAGTATTTCCTCCACTGTTTGTCCCAAGGAAATAGTTTGACAGTTTTAGAGAGAGAAAGAGTTCTTGGTACCTAAGTCAGCTACATAGTCCTTCGATACTGGGAAGAAAAAAGCTAAAAATTTTAAAATACGTAGGGAGAAAGGGCAAGTATTTTCTAAACTTGAAATGATTTTACTAATTATCTAAGAAATTTAATAAGTTACAAATTTGTCATCTACTACTTTTCTCTCTATAGTTGATTTTTCAAAATTACCATTGGTAAGTAAAATTAAACATAAGTAACTTTGGCAGAGAAGGTACTTTGTTATGAGATCACTGTCAATAATTAACACCATCTTGTCACATTAGTATCTCTAAACTTGGGCATGCTCTACTAATCTATTTAGGAAGAGATATCTCAGGTTCCTGTCTTTTGATTTCACCAATGTGAAAAAAAAATGGTTTCTCAGTATCTTCTCCTCTAAAAATTGTTGTGATCATTCTATAATAATCTTACTTAGGCTAGGTAGCACTAACTCTCACAGGGCTACCCAAGAGAGAGGAGATGAGGAAACTTATCCTTCTCAGAATTATGTCAGGAACAATTAGAATTGTAGCTATCTGTGGCTTGTAGAGGAGGCCTAACTATTTGCTGGATGCAGAAACCAAGGGGAAATGAGCAATAGGGAAACATAATCTTGATATCCTTTGACTCCTTTAATTCAGCCATGTTTAACAGTTAGTGTAAATTTGTGATATAGTGTTTATACTGGAGCATGTATTTATTTTCCTTCCATCTGAAAAAATCAGTTCTAGGATAAGGCTAATATAGTGCAAGGTTTAGTAGATTCGGTTTGTCTAAAATGAAGTCATTCATAATTCGAAGGCCAATTGAAATCTTGAATTTGCCATCTTATTTTGCTGCCTCCTAAAATATATTTTCAAGGATTTGATTGGTTCTTGGATATTGAAATCCTTACCTAAAGTAACAAAAGAGTAGACTCTTTGAAAAATTGAATTCATTTGGTAACATGTAAAAGGGGTTTCAGTCTGGGATGTGCAAGTTAGGATTAGTTGAAAATGAATACAAAGTAAAGGAAAGTGCTTGTACACACAAAGGAGAAGCTCGTCATGTAAGCTACTTTAAACAGGGATCACTGGTCTCAGAAGTTCACTCTAGGAGTTGGCCTTGCTCCATTGGTTGAGGTAGCTGTTCCAACGCCAGCCTGGGCTACATAGTGAATTCAAGACCAGCCTGAGCTGCAAAGCACAACTCTGTCTCAGAAAAATATCATTGAGCAGCGATCAGTAAAGATCATGGAAATTTAGAACCAATGCTTTAGTCAGAAGAGTTCAATCAGTATGTTTTACAGACTGTCCTATTCCCAACAGCTATAAAATGCTATCACTGGCACCAGGAGCAAATGATAGGAAACGCTTTCTCCCTCTTGCATTACAGAATTAAATTAGTTCAAATTACATTAAAGTGTAGTTCTTTATAGAGGGTCATGTCCAAAGCATTCTCCAGCAACAATACAATTTGTGGGAAGACTTGAAGACTTCCTAGGAGAAATGCAGATGAAATATGAGACTAAAAGAACAACTAAATTATCAAGATTATTATTTCAAAAAAATTAAGAATAACAGGAGTTTCCTGTCTCCTAAGATGTAAGGCTACATGTGGTGGACAGATGTGGTTCACAAAATAAGAGCTTTTACAGCTCTTAACTTCCCTTAACATTAGACTCACAGAACAAGACAATAGTTACATTTCTTTGCATTTTTTTCTCATTTATTCACAGAGGTTTCAGTAAACCATTCAAACTAAATGGAATAACTAGAAAGATAGAGCAAAGCTACTTAATCCAGATCATATTCTAATGATCATAAAAGAAACTTCTGTTGTTTAGAGTCATTGAAATGTAAGGGTTGTTGGTCCAATCAATATTGACCAATACAAATAGGTAAAGAACTCTCTGTTCACATAAAAAATTCTGTATCCACAAGTCTTTCTGCAATAATATCTTAGGTACAAAGCCATGACCCTAAAGGAAACCTTTCATGACCAAAAGTCCAAGGTTAGGAGGGCTGGCCAGATAGCTCAGTGGACTGAAGTGCCTGCTTAGATAGACACAACAATCGGTGTTGGACCCCCAGTGTGCCATGCCAGCCCCACCCCCAGGGCACCCTGAGACAGCGACTGAGATGGGACATTGTGGCATGCAACTGTAATCCCAGCACTTGGGAGGCTGAAAACACTAGAATCACTATGAGTCTGGTCTATGTAGTGAGACCCTGTAGACTCTGTCCTAATTACATTTAAAAATGTCCAAGGTTACAGATGGACTGAAAACACTAATTGCTAGAGGAAAATAGCTCAGATCTTGACAGCCCTTCATACCATATCTTCAATGCTATATTAGAAGGAAATAACAACATAATAGTTGAGGAAGAACCCAACACTGAACATATCAAATCTCTTTGAAACTTAAAGATAAAGTTAGCACATAAAATGCTAACTTTTAGTTAGCACATAAAATGCTTCTATAGAATTTGGTATAAAAGCTGAGGGGGATGGAAGGCATAGTTAGAGATGAAGATATCAGGGGTAATGTTTTCAAGAGTTCAGTACATTTCTAATCAACCATTCATGAAAAACTTTTAGGCAATATAATATCTTTCTGTAAAGGCAGCTTTGGGTATACTGGTAATATGCATTTCTTTATGGTGTGTTCATTTTGTGAAGATAAATTTACAAATGATCATTTATAATTTGTGTTTTCATGTTCATATTATACTTCATAAGAAGCTTGGCTAAATGTATAGTTATATATATATTTTTTTCTTTTCTTTTTTTTTTGATGGAACCGGGGATTGAACTCAGACCCTTGCACTTGCCAGGGAAGTGCTTATTCTACTGAGCCATCTCCCCAGCCCCTCAGTTATTTATATTATAGTGCAGACATTTTTGCTAGATTGGAAATTGTACATCCGTACGCAGGCTCTTTTATGATATATTACATAAAGTAGTTATCACTCAAGTAGTAACCTTAAATAGGCGATTTTTAGGGAAGATACATGTCATTTGAGTTAAACAGACTTGAGTTATCTAAAACTGTATCATTCTTGAAAAAATCGCTAGCTTCATCATTGCTGAATGTATCTTTAAAGTGTTTGATCTTACATGTAGGAGCAATTGCTTATAACTTATGGAGGCGACCACTTACCTGTACTCCAATTTGTTCATAAGTAGAAAGAAGTCTTATAAAGCTGGTTATGGAAACTGATTTCATATGGCTACGATATCTAAGCTACTTTTGTTAAACTACATACTTTTTCTGTTGTTGATATAAATAAAGTAAATTTACATTTACAAAAGTCAAATCAGTTCTATAGCTGAATACAAAATCTCCAAAATATATTGTGAATGTTACAAAGGGAAAAATCAACCTTGTAAATTATTCTATTATTTGAGTAAAATATGATAAGGAAGGAGTAAAGATGCCTATTTACTTTTATATAAGGTTAAAATATATCTGCAGGATAAGAGCATAAGACACAGCCTCTTTGTGGGAAGGACAGGAGTGAGGAAGATTGGAGATACTGTTGGAAGATGACAGATAGCAGGATTTGTCAATCCTGGTTAGTAAAAATATAACTAATCTACCTAGTCAAAATTTAAAAAAATATAAAATATAAATATATATTTATGTTATATTTAAATATAAATATATAAAATATGAATGTAAATAATCCTAAACTATAAATCACCCAAGCTCTAGTGTGCTTACTTACCTTCACAGAACCCAGACAACCACACTTCCAGGAGAATTCTCTCCAATATCTAGCACCTTGGAGAGAAGAGGCAGGAGCAGGGTTAGGAGGAACCTAAAAGCGTATCAGAGGGCAGGAGCCAAGAATAAACTTTGCTTCTTTGTAGGGTAGGTCTCTTTAATGGTTGTGAGCATTGCTGATGTTGTGGGAAATGTGTCATATATCATTTTCATAAGGATCTTGCCCTTCACACTTGGGAAGATGAGTTGCTTATTTTGTTCAGAGTTCCAAGTAATGGACTCATTATTTTCAGTTATAGGTGAAAAAAGTGGTGATTGAAAAGGAAATGTTTTGCATTTTATCTGTGAAAATAGAAAATACTCTTCCTGTCTCTTAGCAATACTCTTGAAGAGTTATTAATAGTTTTATTTCTAATAAAAATTGATTTTTAAATTGTAGCCTTTTAAAATATTGTATCATATCATGTTCTATCATTTCATCTCTTTTGAAAGGATGGAAGGCTAGAGGAATGGGGTAGGGAGAGAGAGGCGTGAGAAGATAGAACCTAACCAAGAAAACAGCATTTCTAAAATAGCTCTGTACCTTTATTTATTTATTTATTTATTTATTTATGATGGTATCAGGGATCAAACTCAGGACCTTGCAGGCAAGCACTTATTCCACTGAGCTTTCTCCTTGGCCCCCTTATTTTATTTTTTTATATATGTAGTACAAGGTCTCATTGCAGCTCTGACTCCTAGTGATCCTCCTGTCTCAACTTCCCCAGTGCTGGGATTAATAGAGTACACCACCATGCCCAGATTCAGTGGCCTGCTCAGGGTGCCTGGGGGCAGGGCCAGCAAGGCAAGTGGTGCAGGAGATCGAACTCTGGTCCCTGCATTTGCTTAATCAGGAGCTTAGTCTGCTGAGTTATCTCACCCACCGTATTCATCATTGTTTTATTTACCATTAGCTTTGTGTCAAATGTATTCTAAGTAAACAAGTATTTTACTTGTAATCATACTACAACTAGATACTACAAAGTAAATAATGTACTCACCACAGAAATTATTTCCTACAGCCTTTAATGCTAGGAAGTCAAAGATCAAAGGCCACACAGATTTTGTGATCTGCCTAGGGCCCACTTTTCTCATAGATAGGATGACATCTGGCTGTGTCATCACATGCTGCCAGGGCTCAGCCCTTTTATAAGGAGACTAACCCCATTCATTAGGACTCTTCCTTCTTGGTCTTGTCACCTCAAAACTCCACCTTCTAATGCCATCACCTTGGGCCATGAGGGCAGGTAACACAAGAGGCACACCTGGGCCATAAGTGTGTGTGAGGACTCCCTGAAAGCAACTGTTGAATTACCTAACATGCTACCAAGAATCAACAAATGGGATGATATTGAATTAAAACTGTTATGCCCAGCAGAGGAAACAAACAGAATGAAGAGACAATCTAAAGAATGGCTTACCCTAGTCAGAATGGCTAGCAGCAGTAGCGCAAGAGGTGACAGTGCTGTCAAGAAATCTCACACTGTTGGTGGGAATGTATGTATGTACGTATGTATGTGGTATATGGTCTCACTGTGCAGCGAGGACTCTTTTTCAGCCTTTGCCGCACTGGGATAATAGGCGTGCATCACGTGGCCTGGTGTCAGTGTGCCAGGGGGTGGGGCCAGCCTGGTATGTGGTGCTGGGGATCAAATCCTGCACTTGCCTCAGCAGGTGCTTACTCCACTGAGCTGTCTTGCCATCCCTGTTGGTGGGAATATAAACTGGTAGTATAGTCACTATGGAAATCAATATGGAGACTCCTTGGTGAACTAAAAGTAGAAATTCCATTTAACCCTTAAAACAGCATACTATAGTGATACATGTGCAGCCTGTTTATGGCAACACAATGCATAATAACTAACCTGTGGAAACATCTTACTTGCCTATAAACTAATGAATGGAGAAAGAAAATATTATAAAAATGCAGAGTGGGATATCTATTAGACACTTTGGTCCTTGTTTATACTTTTAGTTTCTCACATCAGAGAAACAATGCAATTTAACACATGTGCGTTTGATTTATTTCACTTAGGAGTATGGTCCCTAGAGGTATCCATTCACCTGTAACTGTCTCCAGTTTGTCCTTCTTTATGGCTGAGAAGTATTCCATCATATAAGAAAACCACATTTTGTTCATTCATCAGTTTATGGGCATTTGAGCAGTTTTCAAAATGTATCTCTTATGAACTGCAAAATAGGAAGAAAATGTTCAAAAGGGAAGGGGTGCAGGAGAGGAGAAAGGGGAATAGGAAGGATGGAAACAGAAAAGAAAAGGAGAAAAGAAAGATAAAATAGAAACAAAGCTTTTATAAATAAGAAGGGAGAGGCAGACAGAAAGGAGGAGAGGGGGAAGGGAAAAATCAGGGTGTATCGTATCTGGGTACAAATTCTATATGGTCAATATGATCACTATGTATGTATAAACTACAAATAAACTTAACTATTGGTAAAAATAAACAGTGAAGTGCTATTCAATAATAAAAAGAATGACCAACTGTCATTTGCAGGAAAACAATGTAATTAGAGATTATAACATTAAGTAAAATAGGGCTGACACAGAAAGATAATTTCTCCTATATGAGAAACAAAAAATGTAAACAAATCAAAGAATAAGAGAAAGATGGTTGGGTAGGAGAAGGGAAGTAGAAAGGCAAAGCAGAGGAAGGAGGATAAAGGATAGAAAATGACCAAAACACGTTACGGGTATCTGCTAATTCCCCTACACCAATGGAATTGTCATTTGTTGCGAATGTATACTCCTAAAATCCAACCCCCCGCCCAAGAAAGAAAGAAAAGCTGAAATACTGTGAAAATTACAAATCCCAGTGTTTGGTTGGGTGGGTTTTTCTCAAAATAAATAACGGTGACCATATCAGAATGAGAATAAAGTTTTACCATAAAAGCACACAAAACTAACATTTTGGAAGAGTAATATTATTGTGTTGAAGTCACTGTTATGAGAATTGTAAGGTGCCCACTGAAAATGGGTCCCCTCGGATGTGCACACACTGTTTTCAGTGAACGTCTTTGTCCTTCGTTGATAGTTTTATTTTGTCTGCTAATTTTATAAACTACTATATTAGGGTTCACTAGAGGAACAAAACATATGAAGAATGTAAGAGGAACCAAAGAGAAGTTAGGTTGGTATCAGTAATGGTGATACATGTAAAGTGAACTTGAATAAAAATAAAATGCTTAGCAGATTTGTTTACCACAGTCCTATGTGTTTCAGGATGACTTAAGTATTGTAGTGGGAAGGTGGAGAGTGCGAGTCTTGCCAAGTCAGGTGGGCAGGAACACAGCAGGGCAATGAGTTTACTGGAGGGCCAAAGGTTACAGCCAAAGATTGAAGGCCTGGAGCTCCCCTCACGGTGTGAGTCCTCATCAGAAGCCAAGGGCTTAGAGCTGGGGGGTGGGAGCCAAGCAACCAAAAGCTGTGGCAGAGACCAAAGCTCCCTGAGGAAGCAGAATCAAGATGTCCTTGTTCTTTCCCTTTTCATTCCATGGGGAACCCAAGCCTACTGGTTGCTGTCACCCACCCCGAGTTTGGCCTTCTTTCTATAGTAAGTAATTCATTTTAGACATACCCAGAACAGTCCTGAAGAAATCTGCTAGACATTTTTATTTGACACATAATTATTATAACTATTGATAGCAATCTAACTTCTTCACTCCCTGTTACATCCTGTATCAATATTTTACCCTAACAATTTAATTATTGTGATTATAATAATTATTATTTTGTAGTACCAGGGATTGAACTCAGGGCCTTGCTCTTGCCAAGCATGCATTTATGCCACTGAGCTACATCCCCAGCTCCTAATTTAATTAATTTGACTGCCTACTTACTACTGCTAATGGTTTAATTTTCTGATTTAATAGGATCATACATGCAAATATGGATGGTACAACATACGACAACACTGTAAGTGAGAGTTTCATATTTCTGGATAGCTGACCATTTGTCCCATCTACCTACCAAAGGCCTCTCTCCTCAAAATTTCCTGCTAATTTTTTTTCAATAATGGACATCTGTAAGTGACAAAATAGTGGATGAACAAACTGGCATACTCTTTTATTGGAATGGCTGTATCATGGGAGGCATAGTTAGCTTCATGCCTGTGCTACATGGGGAATGCTGGCTTTACTGTGAGCATCTGGCTGGCAGGACCTAAGGGGTTTGTCTTACACATAATCCAAATATCTCAGCTGTGTTTTCAGTTCCCTGGTGTCCACTCTGGCTGGGAAAAGCATTCATGGGCCGAAGTAAACCTCTTGTCAAATTGTGAGCAGTTAAAAGAGAACTCTTCAATATTATAACCTTATTAATTTATACTGTTTTCTTTCATTTAAATTTGTTAATTTAAAAAATGTTTAGGTTTGATTAAGGAGGTTTAAGATTATTTTAAAAACAGCTTATTTCAACTAAGCATATAGATTACAATGAGATAAAACACGTTTGATATAAAAATTACTTAATGATGCCACTACCAAGTGCAATCCCAAATTTTGTGGTTGTTTTCTGTTTTATCTCATCAGATAAAAATAGCACAGTTTTCACCAATGCTGTCCTAATTTATCATACAAAGACAAATCCTCGAAAACTGAATGTCCATAAAGTCTATCTGGGGCAATAACTGGGTTGAGATGATGAGTTGAACAATCTGCTTTTGCACCTTGGATGTCATAGGGATTTTTGGTAAAAGCAAGATACTCTATAAAGAAATATGTGTTTGCAACATCAGGGAATATATAAAATATTTATATGTCTGAAAAAGTAGGAAGAAAACACACATGAGTTGAGGAAAATATCACTTTTCTTCACATAAATGTAAATTGCTGGTATGAGGTTCTCTCTATTAGTGAGGCTTTCTGTGATGATTTTAAACAATAAATAACCTTAAGATTTTAGTGACTTAAATCAGAAAACTTTATTCTTCTCTAGAATGGCTGAGGCCATCTCTCCACCAGGCTCTAGATATTAGAGAGTATATCTTGGAATCTTGGCCTTCAGCCGAATTCTTTGTGGATCTCTAGTGTTCAGATGTCTTGCTCTCTTCTGCATTTGACTCATTAATTTGGTGATATCAACCCTCTGGTGAGAATGTGTCTGTTGCAGCTTGCCTTTTGGAAAAACAATCTTACTCAGCTTTTAAATTTTAAAATGTAATAATTAGTGCTCTAATAAAGTATCCATACTTCTAATAAAGATTTTGTCAACATAAATGACTGCCTCTTCCTCTGCCAGACCACTAAAGTGCTCAATGTTTTGGATCCAGTATTGTGAAATGGAACTGCTTGGAGTTTGCCCTGCAGTACCCTATTTCATTTTACAACCTACTCAGCAGAAATTGTTTCTGTGGCTGCCTGCCACAGTGCGAATGCTAACTCCATGACTTGGCACGATAGCACTTCCATCTGACTTAATTTAAAGATGCTTCTTCTCTACCTATGCCCTGCAGGGCATGCACGAGCCTTTGCAAAGACAGGGCTGGACTGGCTGTGCAAAGACATGGACTATCTAGTGGAAGTGCTGCATTCGTGGCTATGAATGTCTCTTTGGATATTATATTTTAACCTAGGAAAAAGAACATCTGAAGTATACCTTTTTTAGATCTCTTTCACCTCTATTTCAATGTTTCTATCTATAACTTACTTCAGTCTGTATGGCAAAGGACAGAATTCCTTTGGAATCAAAGAAGCTTGGCTCCATTTACAGACTCATAAAAGTAGGTTTTCTCATCTATAAGAAAGACAAACACACACTTGCCTCAGAATTATTTAGAAATGTAAGCCAGGAGTTGTGATGCACATCTGTAATTCGAGAACTCGGGAGGCTGAGACAAAAGCATTGCCATGAGGTAAAAGGCAGCCTGGGGCACATAGCAACTTCAAGACCAGCCTAAACTACATATCATGATGATATCTCCAAACAAACAATAACAAATACACAGATCCAGTCCTAGCCCAGGCCGGATGAGTGTGTGGGAGAGCTTCCTGCTACTCTGCACTGGCAGGACCTGCAGGTCCAAGCAGAGGTGCAGTGTGGGTGACACCCTCTTCAACCCCCTTGGAACCCCCTCACCACTCCGCAGCACCTCCCCACCCTGCCCACCTAGTGAGAATATTTGCCACATTCTGGGGACCCCCAGATCCAGTCCTAGCCCAGGGCCGGTGACTGTATGGGAGAGCTTCCTGCTACCATGCAGCAGCAGGACCTGCAGGTCCAAGCCCAGGTGCAGCATGGGTGAGACCAATGTCTACCCCGCTGGGCCCCCCACACCACTCTGCAGTAACTTCCAACCCCGCCCCCCCAGTGAGAATTTCTGCTGCGTTTTGGGGACCCTTAGATCTAACCCTAGCCCAGGTCAAGTGAGTGTGTGGGAGAGCTTCCTCTCCCCGCTACTC
Organism: Octomys mimax; assembly: GCA_002564305.1. Taxonomy (NCBI): domain Eukaryota; kingdom Metazoa; phylum Chordata; class Mammalia; order Rodentia; family Octodontidae; genus Octomys; species Octomys mimax. The sequence goes on along the minus strand of NDGM011178511.1, from coordinate 107 downwards.
CAACTTGTCCCCTCCAGACTAAGCTCAGGCCTGGACTACAGGCATGGGGTGAAACCCTGCAGCTGCAATCACTGCAGAGAGTGTAGGGGACAAAGCCACCCAGCTAG
>NDGM011178500.1:0-29857 GCA_002564305.1 Octomys mimax | reverse complement strand
AAAAAAAAAAAAAAAAAAAAAGATCTGATACTTTGGCTTGCTTTGTATTTTCTTCCCTATTAAGGACTGGATCATGTCCTCTCAAAAATTCATGTGTTAAAGCTTTAAACCTCAATAGGACTCTTTGGAAATAGGTCCTAAGGAGGTCACTGGGATTAAGTGAAGCCATAAGGGTACATCCCTAATCCAATATGACTGGTATTCTTATAAAGAGGGACACACCAGGAATGCATGCCCACTGAGAATGGCCGTACAGAGATGCAGCAAGAGGGAAGCGGTCTACGACCCAAGGAGAGATCGCTCACCAGAAACCAACCCTGCTGACACTTTCAGTATGCACTTCCAGCTTGAAGAACGGTGAGATACGTTCAGTCCCTGGGCTTTGCTAGGGAAACCTGCGCAGACTAGAGCACGTGGACTCCGCTCTTTCCCACCCTCTCCCCTGGAGCCCACAGCAACACAGTATGGAAAAGCAGCTGCATCCTATTTCTTTGCTTCCAGAATGAAGGGCTGTAGCATAGACTCCCGTCTATGTCACATATAGTGTAAGACTGCATCAGGAATCGTTCAACCGGAATCGGAGGAAACACGTGGCCCTGCGCTGAGACTGAGAACTACAGCTCTCGGCTCACCGAGCCCAGGGCATGCTGCTGAGCCGTAAGGCCCGGCTTATGCACTTTCAGCACTGTGTTTTTCACTTGCTGCATTTACACTAAGCCCCTCTGAGGTGTCAGGAGCAATACTGGGCCGCTGACTCCTCCGTCACAGACCCCTTGGTGCACGTCAAATGTGGTGACAAGCCTTTATTCACACTGCTTTTCCTAGAGTCAGACAATTTTACTTATCAGATGAAGAAGATAATACTATGGAATATTTGTGAGAAAGAAATCAGGTAAGATATGTGAAACATGTGGAACCTTCTGAGTCACAGGAAGTATCCACCTGACCCTCCCCATAGCCAACACATGCCTCCAGTGCGACGGAGACATGCTCTCTCGGATCCAGTCTTCTTTCCTCTTTAGAAACAGGTTCTGACCTTCCCAGGAACAGAAACGTGCCGCACTAACGTCTCACGCCCTTGAAGGTAGATGTGGGCGTGTGAAGCATTTCTGGCCAGGCAGATGGAAGAAAAAGTATTGTGTGCAGCTTCCCGAAAGGCTACTTTAGTTTTTCTGGGAAATGAGCCCTGGCTTCGCACCCTTTCTTCCTTCCTGCTGCTCACAGGGTCACTCTTGGGTGTCCTTTGAGATGCGATCATTGACAACCAATAATTTTGGCGTCTCTACTGGATCTTATGCATCCATTTTGGACAATGAGGTACTGAGAGGATTTTTTTAAACATTGAGGGTGACAAGCAAGAATGAGCGAGTTACTCTGGGTTCCTGAGTACTCCGAGGAGGCACCACACCAGCCCCAGGCTGCCTCTCTCTGACCTTCTTGTTTTAGCCACTGTTATGTGGGGCTTTCTATGATAGAGAGCCTGCCCTTTACCTGTCAAATGCTGAAGATAATAATATCTCAGGAATTTTTTTCAGGATGAAATCACATAATGTGTGTAAAAAAAACAGGACATTCTAGAAAAAGAAAAAAAAACTTAGTACATTTTGATTCACAGACCTCAACTAAAGGTAGCTATGGTGATTAACAGTCACCATTAATGTTTCTTTGGTTCACTGAAGAAGAAAAAGGAGAATTGATTGCTGGTCAGGCCTGTACCTTACCAGGAGTTTGCTACTTAGTCACGTTGGCTCCCGTGCCTGAGCGTGGCCAGACTTTTGCCTGACAGCAGTCCCCGCCCCGGTGGCTTAGTCAGTCTGCTAAGGCCAGCTCTCTTCTGGTTCCTCCTGACTGCTCACTGTGCCCTGAGTTCATGTGTGTGTCGCTGCTCCCCCTCACCTCGGTTCCCACCAACATGCCCTGCCCAGACCTCTCAGGATCACCGCACACACGCTTGGCCCGTGCAAGGCCCGCTGCCACTTCAGAACCTCTTCTTCAAGCCTAACTTTTCTCTAATACCTGCACAGCTGCAGTTTAGCTCCAGCAGCTAGGGCCAGGGTGCACCTGTCTCCATCTGAGAGTAACTTCTGATGTGAACCTTTTGTAATAAACTCTAGCTCCTGCTGTGGAGCAGAAAGCTGCTGCCTCTGAGGCTGCCAGGGCGCAGGGCACAGGTTCCTTCTTCCTTGCCTGTGCTCATGCAGCAGCTTCCCTTGGGAAGCCTCCCTTGGTTGCTTTCTAGCCATGCGATTTTGCCATTTCCTTCCTTACATTCTTCTACATTTTCAAATTGTCTGCATGGTGCACAACTTGCTTTTCTCTACATTTTAAAGAGGTGAGGTCAGTTTTTTCTAATATCCTATATGTTCGCTCGGGCTTGGCTCGTGGAAGTCTTCCCAGACCCTCAGAGTCTGTGCTCACTTTGTCCTGGTCCTTACTGCAGAGAAAGGTAGCTGAGATGCCCTGTACTGTTGTCCACTGAGGGAATGTTCCAGCCCCTCGTCTGCACTAAAACTCCCTATGTTGGCTTAAAAATAAGTCCACAAATGCTCATCCCTGAAGTAGAGCCTACCTCTCCTTGACGGTGGGCTGTACTGAATGATTTGCCTCTAATGAATAAAATGTGATGGCAGTGAAGTTATACACTCTGCCCCCTCCACCCTTCTCCCCTCTGCCTTCCTCCCTACCTCTTCTTTTACTCTGGGGAAGCCAGCTGCCCTGTTAGGACACCCAAACAGCACTTTGCAGAGGCTGTCGTGGGGAAGAACTGAAGTTCTCTCCAATAAACATCAGGTAGCTGAGGTCTACCAACAGTGGTGTAAGTCACATTCCAGAGAAGAAAAGAAATTTAAGAATCAAGTTTTCTGGTGATAAATCTAAATCATTTTTCCCACTTTGTCAGTAGATCCTGCGGCCCTAATCAAGGGCCTTGGCATTTTCATGGAAGTCCCATCAGAGACTGTGAAGTAGAAATACCTGCTCAGCAGCACTTAGATTTCTGGCCCTCAGAAATCATGGGCAGTAATAACATTTTTATTATTTGAAGCCACTGAGGTTTTGGGTTGTACCACAGAGAACCCATCAGTTCACTGAGGACCATTTTGTGGCGTCTTTCACAGTGACTTGTACAGGGTTGCTTGCCTAGCAGGCATATGTTAAATAACTATCAGACAGTTGCTTTGACTGGGAAAAACTGCTCAGAAATTGTCAGGCTAAATAGACAGAGCTTCGGTCATGCTAAAATGCAGACATTCTGGGTGGTAAAGAGAATATAAAATGCTGAACCAAGGACACAACAGGATATAATGGTGTATTAGTTTCCTATGGCAGGCATAAAAAATTCCCACAAATTTGGTGACTTCAAATAATAGATTCGTTCTTACACTTCTGGAAGCCACAAGTTGAGAATCAGTTTCACTGACCTAATGTCACAGTGCTGGCAGAGCCAGGGCTCAGGAGAAGGATCCACTTCCTTGCTTTGCAAGCCCTAGAGTGACATCTCTGATATTCTTTGGCTGTGGCTGCTTTCTCCACCTTCAAAGCCAGCAGTTTGACACCTCCAAATCTCCGCTACTGTATCCATATCATCATTTCTCTTTTAAGGATTCTGGTAATTACCTCTGTCTCACCTGAATAATCCAGGCTAATATCTTTTGTCTCGGACTCTAAAATGAAACATGTCTGCCAAAACCCCTTTCGCTATAGAAGGAAACATTCCCAGGTCCCAAGAACTGGGATACAGGCATATTTGAGGGATATTTACCCAGTGTACCACCAGCAGAAAAGGCCCAGTGAGAGGGTCTGACAGATCTGAGTTGAAGTCTTCTGATTAGCAGTTGCATAGCGCTGAACAAATAATGTGGGATGAAGCTAAGTTATTTTTGATTTTGTTTTTGTTTGTTCATTCGTTTTTGATACAGGGTCTCACTACACAATTCAGACTCATAATGTTCCTCCTATCTCAGCCTCCCCAGCGCAAGGACTACAAGCATGCAACACCACACCCGATTTCAGTGGCCAGCCTGGCACACCCAGGGCCCCAGAGAGGCATAGCATGGAGTACTGGGGATTGAACTTGGGACCTTGCGCTTACCAGGCAGGTGCTTAGACCACCGAGCTGTCTCTCCAGCCCTAAGCTGAGGTTTTCTTATTTCCATGACAAAAATAATAAGATGTATTTAATGAATACTGTGGATATATACAAGCACCTGGCACCTAGTGACTTCTCAAGAAATGCTAGCTTTTTTCTTCCTTTCTTATATTGAGTAGCAGGATAGAAATAGACCTGAGCCAGAAAGAAAGGTTTGTAACTAGTTTTATATGGCACTCATCATTTACAAGGCAGTTTTATGTCTATTATCTAATATAACTATTATCCTTATTTTACTGAATGAGGAAAACAGGTGCAAAGATGTTAAATTATTATCCCCCAAAATCACCTCGCCAGTAAGTGTCAGGACTGAGTTTTCTGATGCTAAATCCTAGACATTTTTCTTTTATACCACATGCATTTAGGGAGAGCAGAGTCATAACAGCTCCCAAACAAACTAAATGAAATGAGAGCAGCAGAACTGTGCTGCTGTGAAGCAGGGCAGAGCTGGTGTGTACAGCCTGGAAGGGATGGAAAGAAAGAGCGATCTGAGGAGACGGCGCTGCTCCAAGCAGGCCCAGCTGGGCTGTCGGGAGACGAGACGCAGGCAGACATGCCTTCACTGTGGCACGGACCACTCTAATTATCTTCCTTTCAGAAAGGGGCAGAGAACTAATGCTGAGAGTTGTCTTTGACCTTTGGTACCAAGCCAGCTTTCCGACATGGCTAATCAGCTTGGCCCACCCGATGAGGCTCCGTTACAGGAGTCAAGGGCCAAGCTGGATGATATATGCTGTGCCGCAGCCCGGAGTGTCGGAAGGAGGCCCTCCTCACAAGGTGTTCAGACCAGCTTCCTGGGTGCTGAATTTCACCCCAGACTGGCAGTGAGGGGACACCACTCTCTGTTCACCAATAGCAAAATAAAATCAATAAGAAACACATTGTACTTAGCATTTAGCACTTGCAAATCTACATGTATTAACCTAAACTCTTTAATCCACATTTTCTCACTTGGCTTCACAATATCATGCTTATTTTATAGACAAAGAAATGGATACCAAGAAAGAGTAACCATTATCAAATGCTCAGTATGCACCACTGAGGGGGACTTCAAACCTTATGTAAATATAAGCATCCAGAGTTCTCTGGAGGGTTTTCCTGCCTCCAGATGGAGGACCTAATGCCCAGAGAGGTTAAGCGGCTTGCTCAAGGCCCACAGACACCAGTTGACAAATCAAAATTCAAACATAGAAAGGCAAAGTACTTTCCATGAGAAGATTTTAAATGAGCATGCCTGGCACCCAGAAAAGAGTTTGAAAGCAGTGCTGTTGATGATAGATATTCTTAGACAGGCATCGGCCCATTCCTCATCCAAGTATCAACTCCGCTGTCTTGCTGCTTTGAGAAACCCTTCTCCATTAGAAAGTACCTGTCATGGGCCAGGGAGATAGCTCAGTAGAATAAGCACTTGCCTGCAAGCATAAGGTCTTGAGTTCAATCCCTGGTACCACAAAAATAAATAATTTTTTTTAAATTTTAAATAAAATGTTTAAAAAGTACATGTCATGACTTGTGTCTAGATGTCCTCCCTAAAGACTTATACAGTCATAGGTGGGCCCTTTCGGAGGTGGCTGGATCTGAAGTATGTGATGCTAGGGTTAACAGTGTGGGTATCCCTGAGTGTTGTACTATAGAGACAGGTATAACACAAGATATACAAATGTATAACAGATTACAAGATCAGCTTATGATGGTCACCCACAGAGCTGGATGAGGAAGTGTACAGAGCCCAAAGGGTTCAGTCCAAGGTCAAGCTTACTGCAGCGTCATTGGAAGTCCATATTAAAAGACTGATGGGATGGCCAGCTGGACAGCTCAGTGGACTAACGCACCTGCTTAGGCAGGTGTGGGGACAGGGTTTGATCCCAAGCATGCTGTGCTGGCCCAGCCCCTTTGGCACGCTGAGTTGGCAACTAAGACTGGGTGTGCCTGTAATCCCAGTGCTTGGGAGGCTGAAAACAGGAGGATCACTATGAGTCCAATCTGTGTAGTGAGACCCTGTAGACCCTGTACTCAATTACTAAAGAGAGAGAGGGAGGGGGGAGGCTGATGGGTCTGTGACAGAAGACTGAAGAGTCTACAACAGAAGCCGAGGATTCTGTGCCAGAAGCCAAGAGATAACAACCAAGCTGACTGCAAAAACAGAAGCTCCCAGAAAGAACAGACATAGCTCGGTCCTTGCTCATTTCCCCTTTGGGCCATCCAGGCGGTCAGCTCCCCTAGGGTGTAAGATTGCTGAGCCCATTCAGGTTAAGCTGCTGGGCTTCTCCAGCTGACACAATCAACCAACCATTACAGTGCATCATTACTAAATTGGCCCATTGACTGGTTGTCACAGTTCTGGGAGTGGAGAAAATACAACAAACAGAAAGGGGGCTGCTGTGCTCACTGAGTGTTGCTTGCTACTGGCTGCTTTTCCTGCCTTCTGCCAGCATGAAGTGTTTCTCCTCTGTGATGTCCCCCTGCCCTGCCACCCTGCCCTGGAGCCAGCTGATTGCAGACTGAAATCTCTACAAACCGTGAGCCAAAATAAACCTTTCCTCTTCAGGTATTTTGTCTCAGCAGTGAGAAAGACTACCCTTACTTTCATGAGGAGAAGTGAATGGACTGAGTTCCTACTGCCATCATACCATAGTGACAACCACTTGCCAGAAGGAATGTCCCTTCAGGCAGGATAGGGGGCTATTCCCTTCCAGCTACTAGAGAATTTGACAAGCTCAAGGTTTAGCATGGCATGGTGTACAGCATCTTTCTTTATCAAAGAAAGGACTAGAGCATCTCACATAAATATTGTTACTTCCCTGCAGTCACCCCCACAGAGGACACAATAGCTATTTCTGTACTGTGGCCACAGTTGCCTTTGGAGCCTCCTCAGATGTCTTGGATGTCCACTCATAGAACAAATATACAGAAACACACCAGCGCCTCCAGCTGCCAAAAAACAGACTCAAGTTATAAAGATCAGGCCAAGAAGGAAGAAACTGTCCCAGCTGGGCCAGCCCAACTCTGACTAGTAGGCATCTCACCTGAGTGGATAACAGTTGATGGTAGCAGCCAGATGGCAAAGCTTTGATGTTGAGGGGTAGCCTCCACATACACGGTCAGCATGGGAGGAACAAAAATAAGAATGCTGAGAGGAAGCACAGGCAGGCTGGGGCCAGAACCCAAAGAACACCCAAAGGGCAAAGGAGGAAGGAAGAAGAGGAAGAAAGAGGCAGAATCAGAGAGATCTGCTCTGCAGATTGTGGCCCTAGAGCCTTGGGGCCAATGCCACCATCAATGACGTATCTCACAGGAGCAGAAGCAGCTGTTCAATCCATATCTTTTCTGGCTCGTAGAAAGAGGCTGGATCACTTCTAGAAATTCCACCCAAGTCAGCTGATGAGATGAGAGCTGAGTCAGCCCTGGAAGCAGGCCCTGCCTTGGTCGCTGCTGCACCCTGCCCAGCCGGCTGAAAAAATGTCGAAAGCATTTGCTGTGGCCATGTTTGTATTTTATTCATTCTTTTTTTGGGGGAGGAGGCAAATAATCCTTCTCAGAATTGGAGAGTGAGGGTTGAGTGTCACTGAGGGACCTTGCTTGCTTTTATAGTGTCTACTCAAAATGTACAACTGAAAAAAAAAACATAGTCTTCAATAAAATATGAACAATTAAGTCAACCTTCCAAAGGATCTGTGATAGTTGGGAGCTCGAGCCTCTGTGACAACTGACTGCATTCTTTCTTGGCATCAGGACACACTTGCAGTTGGTGGACAGACTCAGCTGTCCTTCAAGTGGGTCCCCATGGGGACAGGAGCCTAATGGCTTCCTGTTCACCTCCTAGAATGATTTTCTCCCTTCTGGCTTATTTCTGTTTCACTGTAAAGAAATAGCTGCTTCTTTGTTGCTCTCCCACTAAGTTTAACTTTAAAGAGCATTTCCTAAAATATAGAATCAGAATACATGGTCTAGAAAGGAAGTCCAAGCCATAGCAGTGGCCTGTGATGTCCCCACTCCAGACGCTTGAGCTACAGGTGGCAAGGACTAGAACATGGCACTGAGGCGTGGGGAGACAAGTGCCACCAAACAGTTACTGAGGCAGGACAAGGCAGGCACAGGGAACTCAACCCAGGTCTATGTCCTGAGTGTTAAGGAGAGTACAGTCCCAAAGATTTCTTCCTGCTTCATTTCTCTGGAGAAGGTAGAAATCCTCAGGCTGCTCAGGGGCCCCACTTTCCTAAAGTGGGAAATCCCACTCCCTGAGGAGATGACTGGGCCCCAAAAGTGTGGAAAGGTCAGTTCAAAGACAGCAGGTAGGCTTGGAAGAGACAGGCTTTGGGGTAGACAGAGTGAACCAAGCCCAGGCTTCCACTGACAGGCTGAGTCACTAGGAACAAATTGTTCAATTTCTTTATGCCTCCCTTTCTTCCCTTGAAAAAGGAGGGTGAAAATACACACCCCAGAGGCTTATCTGTTCAGGGTAAGTAAAGTTTCTGAGTATATGGAAAAACGGTCAGAGCAGGGCCTGTCACATAGCTACTCAATTAAGTTTCTATTTCACTTACCCTTTTGTGGGTATAGGGTCAGGAAGAGGGCCTGGAGGCTAGCCTCGGAGCAGGGACTGCCACTTGAAGGGGGAGGACATAGCCCCAACCCTAAGACAAGGACAGCCTAGGTCAATGCTGGGCAGTGGTTGGGTTCTGATGGGCACAGAGCCTCAGAGTCACCCATATAAGCAGCCACAATTATGAGGTATAGAACATTTTACAAACCTCTAAGCACCTTCACTTCCACCCCCAGCTTTCGTTCTATTCCATCCTTTGAAGTAAGTACAACAGTTGTGTGTTTTATCTTTTACATTTTACAAATAAAAAACTCAAGATTTCAGCAGTTTATACAACTTGCCTGAGGTCAGAGAGCTAGTAAGACACAAAGCTGGGGTCCAAACCCATTTCCCTGGCCCTCAGTCTGGCGATCATGCTACGATGCCCTACTAATGAGTAGCTTTCCACCGAGGCAGGACCCGAGGCTAAGGATGAGGAGCTAAGAACCCATCCAAGGGCAAGCACGTTTCTTGGTCGGGAGTTGACCTCTCTGGAGTGGCTTATTAATTTAGTGCTATCTTGACCCCTTCAATTAGCTGCTGGACTGAGACAGGCCCAGGGGAGATGGACAGCGGGGCTTAATGGAAATGGGGATGCTGGTGGCGATATGAACAATCTGAATTATGGTCTCAATTTGCACAAAGCCTGATGGATTTGCAATAATTCCAAGCCAGGTCAAGTGTCTGTGTCTCCTCTTTTGCTGATTGCACACAAAGTCTCTCCATTTGTCAGGCTCTGACTCCCTCCGAGTAGCTGCTGGCCACCCTTCCTCCTACATTAACAATGTTCTCCACTGTCCCCCTCACAGCACTCTGTCCCAGAGCCCTACTGCAGTGGGCCCACAGGAAGGCTACTACTGAACAGGATCTTAGGAGCATTGAGGTCACCCAGAATCAGACAGCACACACCAAACTGAATAAAGAGCCGATGCTCCCCTGTCCATGGGCCTCACTGTGTGGTTGTTTTCAGTCATGATTATGTGTCTGTGATAGTTAACTGATTGCATCAACTTGAGTAAGAAACATCCACTAAATTGAATCAGCATGGTTCTGGGTGTGGCTGAGGGGATTTGCTGAAGACAGAAGACCCATCCTAGGGCAGCTTGTCACCTGAATTCTACAAAGGGGAGGTGAGGAAGGAAGGGACCCTTCTGTTTCTTTGGAGGAGCTTCAGCTTCACTTTCACCTTGGACATCGTTTCCTGGCTTCCAACACAGACTCTTAGCCTCCACACAAATCCTTCAGCCTTCTTCTATGCACAGCCTTCAGGCTCCTGATAGATTCACGCAGGATACTACAGCGAGCTCCAGGCCTTCACTGGATCCCTTGGATCCCCAGCACTCAGACAGACCTTTGGCACCACACCACACTGTGGCAGCTGTTGTAAGAGCACCCTAACAAATTCTTATATATTTGTAGATGTTGAATTAAACCTGTTTCTCTAGTAGTGCTGACACAGTGTCTAATGGGTTTGTTGTCAGGTAATTCCTTCAGAAATGTCTCACCAATCAAAAGTACTCTGGGTCCTTTATATCTCAAAACAAAGATTTGGTTGAAACCAGCCAAACACTGTGCCAAAAGTTTATTTGAAAGGTATGGGGTGAAGGAGTAAGGAAAAAATTAGCTCTGTAGAGCAAATTTGGGCTAAACAAAGAGAGGAAAAAATAAAAGCAAAATAAAATTGCATTGTGCATCTAGAAGATGCAAAGTGGTCTGCCACAAAGACGCACAAAATCAGACTCTTCAGGCCATCTCATCTTTTTAAATTTTTATTTAATCTTTCATTTATTTATTTGGTACAGGGTCTCACCACACAGCTTGGACTCATAGTGATCCTCCTGCGTCAGCCTCCCCACTGCTGGGATTAGAGGTATGCACCACCACGCCCAGTTTCAGTGGTCAGTACAGTGCACCCAGGGTTCCAGATCAGCACGACTTGTGGTCCTTGCACTTGCCAGGCAGGCACTTAGACCACCGAGCTGTCTCGGGTTTTATGCTGCCCACATCTCATGGGAGTGCACAAGAAGTCCTACATATAGGGCCCTGGGAATTACCTGGCCCCTCCTGGGATCTTAAGCTAACAGGTCCCATTTTCCTTCAGCCATTTGCCATGCTTTATCTCCTCTATTGGGCTCATCATACATACATATCTTATGGCTATAATTAATGGAGTTTGGAATATAGGTTGGTCTTCCTGTTCAATGACAGCAGGTGGAGTTGGAAGAGTAGGCTTTAGGACAGAGGGAGTGAATCACATCCAAGCTCTTGCTTCACTGGCTGAGTGACCCGGAACAAGTGGCTTAATTTCTTTTTGCTTCCTTTCATTCCTTTTAAAATAAGGATGATGCTATTCACCTGTATGAGTCAGCCTTTCATTGATAGAGCAAAATGCAGTGGAACCTTATTCATGAACTTCATTTGTTCCACAATTCCAGAAAAGATGCTGGCCACATTCATGTTTTCACAGAAAAATGAGCAAGATCATGTTATCATCTGAGGTAGAGTGCGCAAACAAACAAAAAAAAAATCCTGCCGAACACCCCTGTTTATGAACCAAATTGTTCACAAACAAAAGCTTTCATGAACTGAGGAACCACCCTACCTGACATAGACAAGCTAAGAGGGCAGGTTTACTTTGGCTCATAGTTTCAGAGGTTTTTATTCCATCCTCAGCTAGCACCAACAACATGATGGAGCAAAGTTGGTCAACTCATGGTGGCTGGGAAGCAGAGAGGAAGAAAGTGGTGGTAAGTTCTGACAGAGTCACCACTTTCAATATGCACATCTTACGCTAGTCTGAACAAAGTATTGGAAAGACTTCTGAGGGCCACTGGCCCAACTGCCCGCCTGATTGGTACCTTTGTTTCACAATTTCCCTAGCAAGTGACCATGCAGCTTGGCTTGAGTGACTTCAGGGCTAGGAAATCAGTGACTTCATAGGGTAATCCATGTCAGCTTGAGGATGCTGTTATTGTTCAAATGTTTTTCCTTCCATTAAGAAAAAAGAAGAAAAAGGGTATCTCCTTGTACCTCCCATCCTTTCTATTATATATACTACTATCTATACCAAATAATAAAACCTAAGAAAGTATTTGTTCATTAGGTTTATTTTGTGTGCTTTGCTTATTGCAGCCTCTGTCATCTCTTCTGAAGGGAGATAATCCTTGGACTACTTTACACTATTTGATTAGGTAACAAATACTCGGTTCATATTCTGGAGACTTGATGCTGGCTCCAACCACTCAATGGGACACCTTGGGCAAGTCTGTTCATGGCCTCACCTTTCCTCTTTATTCTTGGTGTGAATCAGTCTAGATAAATGGCTGGATAATCCACAATGTCTCTTTCTTACCTTTCTGTCTTAAGAAGTCAGTCAAGCATGATCTTCATTTTATGGATGAAGAGGAAGATAAGAAAAGTTAAGTAAATTCAGAAAGATACTATAACTGATGGAAAGATGGCAGTGATGCAATTTGATTCAAGTTTGTCTCAGTCCTGAAATATACTCTTAGGTTTTATGCAAAGATCCGATAGTCTCAAAGAGCCTAAAATCTAGTAGGGAGTGGAAGAGCCAAAAACATTAAGACCATGAAGCAAGTTGCAGAGAAGATGCTACTCTGTGCTGGGTTGATGGCTAGTGCCTGACACAAAGTGAGAGCAGAGTGGGCCCAGTGAAGGAAAGGACAGTGTCTTACAGTAAGCCTTGGAGGACAGGGAGACCCAGGCCAGAAAGTACATGGGTTTAGTGAATAGTGCGAGGACAAGAGAGGTAGACAGGGACTCAGAGTGTGGAAAGCACAGTCTAAAGAGGATGCTTAGACACATTCTGAAGGGCCTTGAATGCCACAGTGAGACATATAAAGTTTCTCTTCTACTCAGTTTAGGAGACTGGATTTCCAGCTGGAAAAAGCACAGAAGCAGTACTTCACTGTGGTGTGTGGAACAGAGAGCTCCCATCCACCTGGGAATAAGACCTCCTTGCCACTCAACACACCCTGAGCAACTACAGACCACAGCTGAGTACAAGAACCAGAATGCAGAGCCTTAGTAGACAGAGAGACCCAGTAATGTGCCCCATCTTCTGCGCAGTGGAAAATTTGAAGAGAGTACAAAAAGAGAACAAAGGCAGGGTTGGGGTTGAGTGTGACAGAAGGGAGGATACACCACAAGTCAGTACTCTAAGGACTCTCAATGAGCACAGTGGAGCTCACCAGAATGCACCCTGGGGGATAAATAACCCCAACCCGGAGTGATGGGAAATCTGCTGGTCAAGACATCACGCCTAGAGCCGGGTTTGTGGCTCAGCAGCACAGTGCCTGCCCGGGAGATGCAAGGCCCTGAGTTCAATTCAGACATCATGACCAGTTTACTTCTGAGCACTGGGCCTTGGGCAGGTGCTCCATATGATCTCTCTCCCATGGAATCTGAGGTGGGTACAACCAAGCCAACTGCAGCTTGTGTTGATCTCCTGGAAGTGCAAGGGTGGCAGAAGTGGGAGCTATGTTTCCACATCTTAGATTCCCTCCTGGCCTGACCTGGGGGTGGCAGGGAGCTGAAGAGCAGGTGTGGCAGCTGCTGCAGGCAGGCAGCCTCAGCTGATCCAACAGGAAACATCACCCACTGGCTCCAGAGATGGTTGGGAGGCCAGAAAGTCCCCTGTTTTGGCTGTGCTAACAGACAGCACTGTGCCTCATGGTACAGAAGCAGTTGACATGCTCACTGAGGAAGGAAACAAACAAGACCTGGGAGATGGGATGGGGAGGAGTCAGAGAAGGAAGGAAGCCCCAGCCTGGCAATGGCTCAGCACTGTAGACAGACACTTTCCAGTCATTCCTTGGAAAGATCAGAAAGTCTATTTTATTCTGACCAGAAAAGTTGAATCAAAGCTCCAAAGTCATTTGTTCAACACTTCACAAGTGTGAGGGCCTTTGGCTTATATTTCTCCACTTAGTTACCACCATAGCCCACTGAAGTAGACTAAGCAGATGTTACTCTGCATTTTATAGATGAGAAAAATGGCTCAGGGAAGAATGTATCTTGCCCAAGTTACACACTTCATGAGCAGCAGTGTGGAGATTCCACCCAAGGCTTCTTTCTTCACAGCCCCTGATCAATATGAAACCATGCTACCAACTGTACAGTGACCATTGGATTTGCAAGAAGAAAGAGAAATGGTGAAAATAAGAATCCCAGTTCATCACTATGGGAGTCCACTGATCTTGCATACAAAACAGTTTGAGCAGTTTCAATGTGGGTTACTCTCTTAGGTCCCAGAAAGGAAGAGGCTCAGATCTGTAGGTGAACTGAGATACACTAAATATGTTGCATGGGCTGTGTAGGGTGTACCTCTTCACTAACATTCATTGTTCATCCATTCATTCCACAAATGTTTCTCTCAGTTGGGCACTGTGCCAGTCATAGGGACACAATGAGAAACAGATGACACGGCTCCTGTCCTCACAGAATTTTAATCCTAGTAAAGATCATAAAAAAGTAAACAACCAGAAAATGAAAAAAGCTCTCTTCATCTTGCTAAATACAATGAAGCAAAGAAATTAAGGACTAAGTTAGATCATCAGAGAAAGAGGATATGTTCTTGAGATACTGAGGATAGGGAAGAACCCTGAGAAGAAGTCTCATTGGAAAAGTGAAAAGAAACCTGCTACATAGTGCAACCATGGAAGATAGTTCCAAGCCAATCATACGGCCACCTCCCCCTTCCATAGAAGGGGAACTCTATGGCATATTTAAATGATGCCTGAATCTCTGGAACAAGCAGAATGGGGATGTAGTACCTAGAGAAAGATACATAAGAATCCAGAGCATTGTGCTAACCAGGGAAAGACTTGAATTTCATCTCATTGAGGGGTTTTATGCAGGCTGGTGACTTGATTTAATATATCTTCTTAAAAAGTCATCTGTATTCTGTTGTTGGATTGGCTAGGTTGGAGTTGGACAAAGCAAAGAGTGAGGAGCAGTGTCTGGAATTCTGATGTAGGCAGGTAGGTGCCTGGCAGTGGTATTTATTGAGTTACAGCAGATAAGGTGAGGACAGTTTTGAGTGAAGAGGTGGAAGCAAAGACTTCTCTTTTGGGCATATTATGACATGTCAGGGGGCTATTTAGGAGAAGATGTGAGGCAGAGAGCTGAATATGTAATCTGGCCTTCAAATCACAGGGCTGTGCTGAATTTATAAAGCTGATAGCTGTCAGAATGTATGTGGCATTTTAAAGTCATGAGAATGAGACTATGTAGAAAAAATGTAAACAGGAGAAAGAAGAAACTTTTGGACCAGATTCAAAGAACTCCACCACTCAGAGGAGGAAAGTACAACAAAGAAAACAAGGAATGGGGGAGGGGGTAGAAAGAAAATTAGGGGTCAAAAAGTCACAGAGTCCACAAAGAGTTTCATGTTTCAAGAAAGAAGCAAAATCAACAGTGTCAAATTCTGCTGAGAAATCAAGATGAGGAGTGCTTTGGCCACCAGAAAGCCATTAGTGACCTTGAGAATTTCAGTAGCATGTGGAAGCAGCAGCCAGATGACAATGAGTTGGCTAGAAAACATGTGTGAGACTAAACAACTTCCCCTTCACTCACCAACATAAACAATAGATGAATCACTTTGAGGTTAAAGAAAAGTTATTGATCTTGGTTTTTTTCTTTTAAGTTGGGAGATGCTAGAGCATGTTTTTATGATGCGATGGATGTAGTAGAGTAATGATGCAAAGACACATGATGCAGCCAAAGAAATATGATCTTTGAGAGTAAAGAGAGACAGAAACAAAACGACTAAGTAAAAATTGACCTTAAGTGGGGGAGGGATTCTTTCTCTATTGTAGTGGAAGGAGGGAGACTATGGCAATGCCAGGGAAGTTGTATGCTCAGCAGGGAGTTGACACTCAATAGCTTCTATTCCTTCTGAAAGGACTGAAATTATCATCTGGGAATGAGTGTGGAATAAGAGGACAGAGGGCTTAATGACCGAGGGGAGGCATGAAATGATTATCCTGGGAAATGAAGAGTAATGCACTAGAAAGGCAGCATAGAGTCGCCAGGCTCTGATGAGTGATCAATTGAGATGCATCATCATGAAATAATACTTTGGTGACTTTCTTCCGTTAATATTTAGTTGCTCTGGAGCCAGCACAGAAAAGGAAAGCAGCACTGAGAGATGCAACAGAGGTGTGTTACAAGACAAGTTCAAAGGAGGGAGAGAGGAACAAAGGAGCTGAAAGTCACTGTAGTGATAGACTTCAGAATTTAGGCTGGGCTAGGCAGGAAGTGAAGCTAAGCAGGCACTGCCTGAAGATGGGGAATAAAAGAGGTCAAAAGGTGAAAGGTGTAGTAGTTGATTTTTCATCACTATAACAAAATACTTGAGACCATATACTTTATAAAGGAGATTTATTTTACTCACAGTTTTGGAGACTAGAAGTCCAACCAGCAGGAAATAGGCTCTTGTGCATTATGGCAAGAGTACACACATCTCTAAGTTGGCTTGAACCTCTCTTCTTCCCCTTACAAAGCCATTAGGATTGAATCATGAGGCTTCTACTCTAATCATTCCCAAAGGCCCTACCTCTAAACACCACAGGGATACTAGATTTCCAACCCACTTACTTAGTATAATTAATAGAAGAACTCTGGTTTAAATGCCTGCATGAGTTCAAGGGCATAAACATACCCAGACCATAGAAAAGGATCTCCATGAAGCCAAAGAGCTATGATAGAGGAGGTGCCCATGCAGAAAAGGTACAGCAATAAGTGAGTTGTCAAATTAAGTGTTTGAAATCAAGATTTGAGAAATGGTAGATTCACAGCAATGAGGAAGTTCACAAGGGAGTAAAGAAAATATGGCTGAATATGAAAAATCCAGATGCAGAGAGGTCAGGGTGCTCAATGACTCACCTCTCTGCAGAAGTGAGCTCATGCTTTGTTTAGAAACAAATAGAAGATGCATATAGATATACACCTTGACACACACCCACCATCCTTAGATACAAATGCCTTGAGTTAAGATGATCTATTCCAGAGTTACTCAAACTTGTACCTCATGAATCAACTATTAGGTGTGGTGCTCTTTACAGAGCATCATGAAATACGGCCGTATTAAATTGAATATAGCTTGGCATAAGATTTTTTGCAATATCAAACACCATCTAAAACTAAACTCTCGTTCAGGTAAGTGGTTTAGCTGATGTCAAAGGCTTAATAGGATGGAATTTAAAGTGGAAAGAATTCTGTCCATTCACTTAATGCTTTCCAAATACCAAGAAAAAGGACTCATTTCCTAATTGTAATTTTTGCTTAAGAGTGTTGTATGCCTAATGCTCTACACACACGGAATTCCAGGACTCTGAGAGCTAGAGTGGGAACTCCAGACCTAAAAGAGGGGAAAACTAAGGAACCCTACTACAAGGACTGAGTAGTACAGGAAAACAGCTTCTTCCTCTTCTTCTAACAAGGGAGTCTAAGAAGCCTTTCTGAGAAACAACAGCATGACCCCATTTATGTTTCTGTATAAATCACATGGGAACTTTGGCAAATTGCCACAATCTTTATACCTGAGACTTCAGTGTCGATTTATAACTCGGCTTCTTTCTTTCTATTTAACTAGTGGTTTTTAAATCCCTTAAAGTAAGAAATATTATGTGCTTCAGAAACAGTAGGAAATAAGGAGCTGGAAATACACGCCTCCCCCCTCTCCAGAGACAGTCTCAGAGTGCTGGAGAATAATGTCAGCAAGCTACCTCAATCATTTGCAGCCAATTTCTATTCTCTTTGGTCCACTCAAATGGCTTATCTGAGTTGAACACTCTGTAACATGCAGCAATTAAAAAAGAAAAGAAGTCTATTTATTGTCATTGTGCATGAACAAAAGGAAAAGATGGAAGAGGCACCATCAGTCTCCCAGCCTCTATTGTCTATTCTGGGTAGAAGACACTCCCAGATCCAGGCTTACAAGAGACCTGAGGCAAGAAACTAAGAGAACTGGAGGAGAGGGATCGGATCCAGGCTCCTCAAGCTGCCAGGCTGAGTCTAACACCAGGATGAATCAAGCAACTCAAGATATAACCAACGCCTACGGCCTCTTTCCAAATTCCTTCCTCAAACTTCAACTACTATTTTATTTCTGGGGATATTCAACAAACAATGACGTTCTTTTGCTGGTTTATATGGACCACATTGAGCTCACAATGCCTTTGGAACCATTATTTGAACCCAGGATAATGGAAAAGCCTTCATTTCTATCTTTTTTCAAGGTAAGAAATATTTAAAGAAAAAGTCTGCAGGAACAGAGTACACAAAGTGAAATTTTTCTTTGCTCCTTTTCACCTCCTAAGGTAAGACAATCACAACAATAATTAGAATTCTAAGATGTATTCTCTACTCAGAGACAGAAAACCCCAAGAGACAGAACCCACTCTGACAGCTATGATAAAAGACAAAAAGCAAGTCAAATCCCTAGAACCTGTGAGAAGAAAGGAGGGCCAACCTGAAATGGAGCTTCCCAGGCTGGAGGCCTCTTGGAGTTCTAACCATGATGACGATCGATGTGGAATATCCACATCGGAGACAGGAGGAAGTAGCATGGTACAGCTAGGCAAAGAAAAGCCTTTCTCAATCCCTATACAAAGAAAGTATTGCCATCTGCTGATTCACATTGTCTAAGTGCACCTTAGCAATTCAAGGGAATCAAGCATCTAAAATTTGACAGGAAGGCTAGAAATCTGGAAAAAGCTTAGAAGATGATGAGATTTGGGATAAGTGGGGAAAGGGCTCTTTGCCATCACTAAAGGAGATAAAGAGGGTTGCAGGAGATACAGCGACTCCCATTGCTGAGACAAAGTACCCGACACCACAATTGAAAGGAGAGGCTGAACAGGGCTCACAGTTTCACAGCCACCAGTCCATAGCTATCTGGCTCTCAGGAGGAAAAGCATAGCACAGGGTGTGGTGGAGCAAGGCTGCATAGCTCATGGCAGCCGGAAGCAGAACAGGAGAAGAGCATCCGGGAGAGAGGGAGCAGCGCCTGGTTCCAGACCAGAGCTCCCCACCAGGCCTCCTCCAGGACCTACCCAGACAGACACCCAGAAGTGCACTCCCCCCAAGTCTGCCACGGATCTCAAAGTCAGTCAGGCTGACACTCTGCCCCGACTGCCGTGGAGTCATCCTCGTCTTCTTCATGATTTTACTTCTGTGTTCCTGGCTTCTTAGCCCCAATTTTTTCCTTGATATCTTTCAAACTGCTTCCAGTGCTCCAGGACAGACACCATTAGCAGCATGGCTGATTTTACTGTAAGAAGAGAGCGCTACAATCATTTTCTGGTTACCTAGGTTTAACTATATCTACCTCATTTTCTGCTCAAGCCACCAGTGGTTTAGGTTTTAAATTAGTGTTAGGACTCACATTGGGAGAGCCTGAGAAGTAAATATAAAAACCTCCAAGCGAATACATTTGCTTGGAGTGTTGTAGGAATTCATCCTGTGGAAGCGATTATGCATGTGCCAAGAGGTGGCTCAGCAAGAAGGTTTACCTCAGCGCTTGCTAAGGTCATGAAAACTTTAGACTTAACATCCGGTAATCAGGAATTGGTCAAATGAATTGTGACACACTCATAAGCTAGAATGTTTGGCAGTCACTAAAAAAGATGTTATACAAATATTTATTAACTTAGAAATTGATTCCCAGTGTGTGTTAAGCAGAAAAGGAAGACCACAAAATACTGTATATACTCTATTTGTAAAATCTAAGTATACAAATTAAACAAGATGAACACTAAGACATTAACGGGATCAGGAGATCATGAGTTTATGGTAGTTTCTGTTTCCTGACTTACCTGTACTTTCAAAGTATTCCATAGTGAAGTCTTGTTTTAGTAATAGGGAAAAAGCTTTTCCTTGGAAACAAGCCCTCCTACCCCCTTGTCATTCCCACTTCCCCTGCTTAGGAGCAACGTCGGTTACTGGTTTCTTGGGTGACTTTGCAGTGGTGCTCTGTGCACGGAGCAGTCTACGTGAGCAAAATTGCTTTTCATTCCTCAAACCTGATTTAAATTAAATCTTAACCCCAAAAGTCAGGAGACACTGGCTGCCAGGGAAGGAAATATTCTCAGTTTACTTTTCTATTGCCTCTGACAGGCAGGGCTGGTACCAGGATGAAGGGAGGAAGGCGCTTGCCTCAGGCACAGAATTTAAGAGGGTACCAAACACTCCGTAATTAAGATAAAGAATATGTTAAGATGCTTGGTATTTTAAAAGCCCAAATTATTACAAGTAATCATGAAGAACAAAATAAAGGCAGAACCAGTATTACATTTTTTTTTCCTTTTGCTTCAGGCTCTAATACAGCTCCATATGGCACTGTTACTCTCAGTGACAAGGAAAGAAGAGCTAGGAGGGGAGAATGTCAGAGGATGGGGAAAGAGGGAGTCACCTGACCTACCCTGATGTTATGGTTTGTGTCTAATTGTCCCCCCAAAGCCTCATATAGTCATGAGGTGGCCTTCTAGAGGTTGTGATTAATTCATGATTCTGTGCTTGGATTATGGGTGTGAGTGCTGCTGGGATTATGGGTGTGAGTGCTACACACAGCCTGGGGCCAATAGGCTGGATGCCACATAAGGGAGATAGACTTGCTCTCTGTTGCCTCAGCTGATGCTAGTCCTCCTTCTTGCTCTTGCTGTTTTGCTGTTTTCTGCTGCCATGAACTGCTGCCTTCTGCCATGTGTTGGTCTGCCTTGGAGCCAGCTGAGGATGGACTGAAGCCTCCACTAACTGTGCTGAATAAACCCTTCCTCAACTTTGGGTGTTGGAATTTGCTCCCAGCAATGAAAGAAAAGTAACTGAGACACCTGACTATTCTCTATGGCCAGAGATGGTACCTGGCTCTTTCCATACACCACTTTGAGGAGATGGAACCCATGTATCGCACTCGACAGATCCTTCTAGAGGGAAGAAGCCTCTCAGGGTAACACTGTCCTCCTTTCCTGCCCCATCCCTTACTACTTCAGAGAAAGAGAGGGAGTTGCCTAACTGGTAGGTTTTGGAGTAAAATTAAATGTATATAGTCACACCAATTCCTCTCTCTTCCTCAGATTATTCCTCCCTTTGGCAAGTATGCAAGAGCCAGCAACAACTCAGCACTTCCCTCACATTCTCAGAGAACCTTCTCTCTAGGTCTGGAGGGAAGGTTCCTGGCGTTGGGTTTGCACAATATACATTTCCTCCTGTCCATTGTACATTAGACCTGGAAGAGATCTGATCAAGCAGAGTTGCTCTTTTGAATTTTGAAATTACGATCCAAAGAGAGCACATCTGGTCTGTGTAGAAATAGGACAAAGAGAAGCCAGCTAAATCTCTGTGATTGTCACAGCGAATCCAGGAGTTATCAGAAGGCTCACTATTTCAGACAAATGCAGTCTGGTAATTTCAACATGAAGAGAACAACACAGAAAAAAGATAGTGATGGGTCTTTGTGATCTCTGGATCCTGATTCCAGAGACTTCAAAAGCTGTATTCTTGCTGCTGACCTCCTGGGCACTTAGGTAAGGTCTTTTTCCAAGTTCAAACTGGCTTGTATAGTTGCCTGTTACTTGCATCTGAAGAGCTGCAACACAATTATCATTCCTACTGTCACATCAAATTCACACCCACAGTTTCATTTGGCCAGGACTCTGCAGACTTAGGCAGCCAGGCCATTGGCCTGGTTCTGCATGATTCTCCCACTGAGTTTTCCATTCTCTGCATGACTTATTCCCTGCACACCTCTCCCTGTCTGATCCTTTTTCTTCTTTTCCCTTTAAAAATGTCACTCCCCATGAATATGTTCTACTTTGTATTGATTACTTCCAAGATGTGTTGGTCAGCGTAATTAATACAAGCTGTAATAACAAACTACCCAGGGCTGAGAATGTAGCTCAGTGACACAGTGCCTGCCTGGTAAGTGTGAGTTTACCCTGAGTTTCATTCTTGATATTAAAAAAAAAAAAAAGAAAGAAAACTCAGTAATTTAACACAATGAAACTATTTCTCACACAAAATTCAGTATGGATGATCCTCTTTAGGCATCTGTTTCAGTTGGCTCTTGTGCCATGACTCAGAGACCCCAGCTCCTCCTAGTGTATAACTCTTCCAGTGCCCCGTAGCTCTCCATTTCTTGCTGCATTGGTTACTTTTAGGTTTCTAGGACAAAATACCTGACATCCAACACTTAGAGGAGATGAGGTTGATTTTGGCTCATGGCCTTCGGTCCACGGTTGTTGGCTCCAAAGCAGAAACAGTGTGATAGAAGAAACATGCCCACCAATGATGATCAGAAAGTAGAAAGAAGAGGAGTCAAGAACAAGCAGACACTCCTCAGGTTACACACACACACACACACGCACACACACTAACATGGCCTCTTCTAACAAGCCCTCACTCCCATCAGCACATTCTAGCCATAAACTTAACAAGGGATAAACCCACTGACAAAATCTAATCAAACTTCTGCCTTCTGAGCCCGTGAAACATTGGCATGGTAGGGAGCACATTTTAGTCCTAAACCTGGACAGTTGGGAATGAGAATAGAGACATAGATAATTGCATTAAATGTTTTCTGGCCATGCCTGTCTAGGAGTGGCTCAGGTCATTCAAACTCACACTCCACTTTCCTAGCTGCAAGAGGAGCTGTTAAGACATTTCTAGCTAAATGGATGCACCTTGAGAGTAGACTCTGAAGTGAAATAAGCTGAACATCCAAGTTAAAGACTGCATTGTTTCTCTGCTGTGGGAAACCAAAAGCAGAAATAAGGGTAGACCCTGGGAAATGGCAAGAAAATGTTTAGATGTGACGGGGAAGGAGGTGGGGGAGGGACACAGGAATGAAGAGACAAGAGAAAAGAGACTAGAAGAGAAAAATGGAAACAAAGCTTTCGTAACTAAGGAGAAGAACAGTGGTTGAAGGAAGGACAGGAATGGGGGGAGAAAAAGAAGCAGCAAGACCCATCATGCACAGGGGCAGGTTCCTCTTGATGAAAGCTGCCACTATGTATATCTAAAAGGGACCAATTAGAAAAATAAAGTTTGAAACAGAGCTGTGGAATGTTGCTGATTGTATCTGTTGTGTGTCTTTAAGAAGAACAGGGCAGACGCCATACAACAGGGGAAGGAATAAGGTCTACTTTTACAGTAAAGTACATTTCATCTAGTTCTATAAATCTGAGAAAGCCACGACCTCTCATTTCTCTGATCCTGTGAAATTCACTAGTGCAGCTGCGCCCCTTGGTTTTACAAGAGGTGCTGCCGCAGCAGCGCTGTGCTGAGGAACGGGTACTGGCTCCTGAAAGCCAGCCGCCAGATCTTCAGAAAATTTACTCTCCTGTTGTTCATAGAACCCATTTGAAAATATTACATGACAATACATAAATTATCATTAAAATTTTTTTAAAGTAAAGGTAATAAATATAGTGAATTTACCACTCGATTGCTTTACCAGATTGCCTTCTTATCTATAGTCTTGACTCGTTTGCATCAATTGTCAGTTTAGAGTAAAAATAGAAGGTAAGGGTGCATGTGAGCAATATCCCAACTGCACTTTCAGTGATGTCACATCTGCAACTTGAAATCAGCGGCAGTATTCATGTCAGGAAGACCTGACAATGCTACAAAGAAAGTTTCCCTCACCCCAGACTGAGTCGTTAAATATTTAGAGGGTGGGATTGCTTTGCAGGGAGAGGGAGGATTGTGAAAAGAAGAGACTGAGAGCTGGAGATGCCCCAGAGCCCTACTCCCTCCCATCTACTTGGCTCAGAGCAGAAGTGGCCCTGGTAGGTTCATGGACCAGCATCCATGTAAGCTTTTGTTTCACAAGGATATTGGACAGCTTGAGAGCTAAATCTTCCAAACTCCTGGGCTATAAGATTTATATGGTCCCTTCCTGCCCATTCATTCTTTCCTTCATACATGTCACTGAAACTTTATTGATGCCTAT
This sequence comes from Octomys mimax, assembly GCA_002564305.1. Lineage (NCBI taxonomy): Eukaryota > Metazoa > Chordata > Mammalia > Rodentia > Octodontidae > Octomys > Octomys mimax. The sequence goes on along the minus strand of NDGM011178500.1, from coordinate 6,154 downwards.
GTTGTGCAATGCAGACAGAGCAACAAACTCTTCGAAGTCAGTTATGACATCAGTTAGCATCCCGTTCTCTTCCCAGGGGAGAGGCAAGCAAGTGGAATACCATGGTGTGAGTGCCCATAGGCAGCAACCCTCACATCATGTCCATCTCACTTATAGAAGAGGGAAATGAAAGCACACACCCACCCAGACACCCACAGGGAGCAAGACCAGGACTTTCTACCACTCTTCCTGTTCTGTCCGCCTCACCATGGCTTGAATATTCATTCAGCAGCCTTCACTGAGCACTTACCACATACCTGGCCCTGTTCTAATGCTTGGTGCATATCAATGAACTCCTAAAAAGGAATTAATCAGATTTAGGCTGATTAGGATTTGACCAAGAGAAGCATCTTTCTCAGCCTTGGCTTTTTGTATTTCGTTTGTTTATTTTTTCCTTTTGTATTTTAGGGAAGGGTCTACAGGGTGTTTAGGGTCTCACTACTAGATTGGACTCATAGTGATCCTCCTGTTTACAGCCTGCCAAGTGCTGGGATTACAGGCCTGCACCACCACGCCCAGTCTCAATCACCCTCTCAGCATGCCCTGGGGGTGGGGCCAGCAAGGCAGGCCCGGGGATTGAACCCCGGCCCCTGCGCCGGCTTGCAGGCGCTTTAATCCACTGAACTATTTGGCTGGCCCTCCCAGGCAGAGTTGTATCCTCTGGCTAATTTGATCCTCTTCTTGGTTCCTTGAGAGGCACACACCACGGATTTTTACACTCTGGGCAGGACAGAGCTGGGTAGCAGATGAAAGCCAAGAAAAAAACATGAGCTTGTAGAGTGAGTCCCACGGACAATGAAGCACTCCCTCGCGAGAGGTGTGGCTTGGGGGTAGAGTACTTGCCTCGAATGCTTGAGGCCCTGTGTTGCATCCCAGGGCGAGAGGGGTGCTCATTAAAAATAAAGTATTTCCCAGCATTTTGCTCCCTTTCTATAAAAATTTGGAGCCCCAAAGTCATTTTTTTTTTTTTTCATTTGTGTATTTGGTACAGGGTCTCACTATGCAGTTCAGACTCATGGTGATCCTCCTGTTTTCAGCCTCCCCAGCACTGGGATTGCAGGCACGCACCACCTCGCCCTGACTCAGTCACTGGCTCAGCATGCTCCAGGGGTGAGGCCGGTGCAGCATGTGGAACTGGGGATCGAACCCTAGTCCCTGCGCTTGCCAAAGCAGGCACTTAGTCTGCTGAGCTATCTTGCTGGCCCTCACAAAGTCATTTTTGTTTTCTGAAATTTTCTCTCCTTCAGGCAGCAACAGTGTGCAAACCACTGCAATTCCAGCCTTCTCTGTCCACCAGCCCCATGCGCCCCCTGACTAGGACAGTGGAACCTGATGCTCTTTGAGGCAGGCTGGCTGGTTTCTACTTCTTGAAATTTGCTACAATCTGATGAAGATTTTTTTTTTAAAAATATTTTGGTTCTTTTGGTCTCTAATGTGGCAGGAAAGCAAAACTGCAGAGAGTTTCTACTTCCATGTCCCATGTAGCAGTGTACAGCTAGCTAGAGGGTGTTCTAGCATACAGCAAACAGCATACAGCACTGTACCAGTTCCTGCAAGGAAGGAAACAGAAAGATACCACTACCTGTGTGGGGTTGCATCAGAAACCCAAGCTCCCAGCTCCCTCTCCCTCTTCTTTCTCCTGTGGTTCCTCAGAGGAGGGGCCAGGCTATGAGTCTAGCAGGTCCAGAGGGTCTGGCAGGTCCTGGAGCTCCCACCCCAAGCATTTCACTCTGCTCAGAATCCCTGCCGAGTCTCCAGCCAACTCCAGAAACTCACTGCGTTGTCTTTGTTCTCTTAGTCTCCGGACCTACTCAGCCCAACTTCACATGCAGGCTTCTGACAGCCTAGAAACAGTGTGGCTCTGTCCTGCAGCTTCCCAGTTCCCAGGGTGAGTACGTTTTTACATTTTCAGCAGTGTGCTGCTCTGTTTTGAGTTCACCAGCACACATCCCACCCATGTCAACCTTTGTCTTTCCCCAGGTTCGTGAGAGGTAAAGCTCTCTACTCCTAGAGCAGGGAGCCTGGCAGGAAGACATCTCTGCGAGAGCCTTTGAAGAAAGAAATGTGGAGGGGAAATGTATTATTTAGCATTTTCCAGAGAAACATTTTCAGTAGGTGAGGAAGAAAAAAAAGGGTGTATTTGGAGGAAATGTCTCCCAATATTCTGTGACTGAGAAAGCCAAGCTTTGTAGGGCTGTCCAGCAACCTGGAGAGTCACAAAGGAGCTGGGGATCAGCCCAAGCCTCCTTTGCTTAGGGTCACCAGAGGCCACAAACTCAGGCAGCGTTCTCCAGCTCCATCTTGAAATCCAGTTGTTTCTTCTACAAACCTCAGTCTTTGCATGTAAGGCTTTCTCCCCATTAGAAGAGGCCCACCCACCAAGCCTACTGAGAAGAATGCTGCTCACACCTGAAAGCTGCCTTCTCAAGAGCCTCTAGGCTGATGCTTGACTGAGTGTCTGAGCACCATGTCCTACGCAAGCTAGTACTAAAATTAACCATCACAGAGAGTCCTACAGCAGAGGCCCTCTGCCCTTTGGCCCTTACAGTGGAGTAAAATGGGCTTCTCTGCCTTAGATCTGAAAGGAGGTATTTGGGAACAACTCTCTTCTTTCTCATTAAATCTGAAGCAGCCCAGAACCAGAGGAGGAGATGTTCACAAGGAATAGAGATGAAATTAACCAACGTGAGTCTCTGCATGAGTTAAGGTACCAACAGAAGGCACAGAGCACATTAGGGTTATTTGAAAAGGTTTAGTGAAGGCTGCTTACAAACTATATTCAGGGCCTAGGAGGAAAGGGAAGATACAGTGATTCGAATAAAAGAAAGGTTGGTGACCAGAACCCAGAAAAAGCAAGCTGACAGAGGTGCTTATTGAGACGGGCAGTAGTCAAGGTGCAGTGGCTCCTGGAGATGCCCTCACCCAGGGAGGGGAGATAAACACCCTGAACTTCCTACCACGAGCCACCAGTACTCCTCACTGGGCAGACTCAAAAGAATGTAGAAGAGCAAGGGGCCACTGGGTGGTCTCACGGGTCAGCCCCAGCAGTGGATGCAGAGTGGAGAAGGCTGAGATCAAATCTGCCGCCAAGAGCCAGGGATTCCCAGAGAAGCAACCCACACATACCCTAACCTCGAAATTCCCTCCACATGCCAAAGAGTGCACTGCACACCCACACGCCTCTCCACATGTCTCAGTTGCATCTGTTTGCCCACACACAGTGCTTAATGCCCAGAACTTCTGGGAAAAAAGGCTTAATAGGCTCGTGCTTTGCTGTGGTCTTGGTGGAAGGACCTAAGCGAAGGAAAAGCTCCTCCCATCATGGGTGCCAGGAAGCAGAGAGAGACGGGAGGAACAGGACAGACGCACCCTCCCAGGCCGGAACCCCAGTGATGCACTCACAACCAAGCCCCACTCCTCACAGGAAGTGGGCTGTAGCTCTCCTGTGGTCCAGTCACCTTCCAGATCCCTGCCTCTGAGCACAAGGCTTCACAGGGACATTCTTGATCTAACCCATAAATGCGCACATTCACATGGACAAATGCACTTACATCCATGGCTACACACACACGCATGTACACATACATGCACATGTGTACATATATCTATACGAACACCTACATACATACACATATGGCTGCATGTGTATGCTTGCATATATGCACATAAACCTACAAGCATGCATTTACACACATATGCATCCATGTGTGCACGCATGTACACACACTCATGCATACCGCACTTAATCAGTCTGCAGGGACTCTTACAGCTCAGTCAAAAATTATAGGAAATAAAGCCGATGGAATTTAAATGAAGATGAGAAAAAGACCAGGAATGATGTGCAGACTTCTCTAATTGGTTCTATTTTTAGAGCCCAGACAGAAAGTGGCAAAGAAAAAAAAAAGAGAGAGAGAAAAAACAGGCCTCCCGGAAGGAGGAAGCTGACCAAAGAGCACATTGTTTTCTTTATTACTTAAAACAGAGCAAGATTTCTCTTCTCCACAGTCCTCCCTCTCTCTCCCTCATGCTTCACACCCGTGTCTCTCTTTCTCCCACCTCAGAAAGGAGCCCTGGAAGAAAGGCAGGCACTTCGGACCAGAATGGGGAAGTGACCTGAGTTTTCTGAATGTGTAACCTTGGAAGTATTCCTAAGCACCAGCTCTAGATGATAAGATGTCTGTGTGCAGAGAGAGAGATGACCTTTTAGGGCAGATCAATCAGGGAACACTGTCTGGTTGGACGCAGCACTCTAAGGGTCCTGGCTGGGCAGCAGCACACAGCTGTATCTCTAGCTTTCTATGTGTGCAGTGGGGGCACAGCCCAGCTGCACAACCGTCTGCAGCAGGCAGATGTCCCTTCATGACTGTGTACCTCAGTCTGTCCTCTGTGGGTGGGATAACATCAGCCAAAGTAGGACATCCAATGCAAGATACAGAAAGGGAGGTGATGGCCAAGGATGTAGGAACGAACTAATGCAGCCTCAGTTCTCTGCCGCCTTTGAGAGGGAGATGATAGGCAGCTTTTATTGGTATATTTAAGTGAAAAACTAGACAATTTAGGAGAACTGAGTGGCTGAATTTTACATCATGAGCATCTTCTTGATAGGGAAGTTCCCAGCACGTTATGATCACTGCAGAGTGCGAAGCAAGGGCTGCCACCATAGGGCTGCCACCCTACGGATTCTCAAGTGACTGGAGGTGATTCTATTTCCTACTTTCTTCCTGTACAAAATAAGGTAAGTGGCTCTCTTTATTTACAAAGGAATCATAGGAATAAAGTGAAAGGATATGAAAACAGTTTGTGAATCATATGGTACCACATGACTTCTTCATGTCATTGGTTGACAACAACATTATTTCTAATGACCCCTGGGCTTGCTGCCAGCCCCTGTGTGGCATCTCATGTGCAATTTGTTGGGAGCTTCGCTGCCAGCTCAGAAAGTAGTGTCCATGTTCTCCTCAGCAAGTGAGTAGGAAGCACAGCAGAAAGCTTGAGGATAGACATAAGGCAGAACTTCCTGACTTTGAACCCAGCAAGTAAATAATAGTGAACTTTATTTCTGGGGAAAGACATGGATCTTGGGACTCAGCAGTGAGGCCCCCATTGGTGAAGGGAGTGATTTAGAAGTGTGTTTGGATTTTCTCCTGGGACACTCTGAACCACAGAGATAAGAGCAGCACTCATAAGCCCCTTCTACGCTCCTCTGCAGACCCCGGAGGTTAATGTTTCCATTTAAATGGAAATTGAGTGCAAAATTATTAGCAACTGTTCAGAAAGAAGCAAATTACAAGGGGCTGTTCTTTGCACAGTACACACAGAGTTGCATCCCACATTCTGCACCTTAAACATTAAGGTGAGTCCTGCTGAAGGTCACTCCAGTAACCCACACAAGAAGCTGAGCCCCCGGAAATGTTTCATTTGGAACACAAAGGACGGAGCCAGAAAAGAGCCCTTGGGCATGGAGTTCTAGGAGACCCCCTGGGAGGGTCACAGGCAGACCCTCCAAGAACAGCTGTGGCATCTGAATCACACCAACCCTCTTCACACATCTCCTGGCACAAAAGCTCAGTCCTCTTTCCTTGCTGACTCCATCTTTGCAAAGTCATCTACTCACTACAATGCACCTGGAACCCCCAACCAACGCCCAAGGCCCTCTTGTGGGCACTCAGCCGTAGGCCTGCACAACACAGTGGTTTCTTTCTGCGTACTGGGGACTGAACACAAAGCCTTTGCGCTGAACTACATCTCCAGTCTTTTTTATCTCATTTTACTTTTCTATCGTGATACAGGTTCTTAGTAAGTCCATAAGTTGCTCACGGTGGGCTCCAACTTGTGACCCCCTTGCCTTAGTCCCCCAGAGGGCTGAGAGCAGTGAAAACTGTGAGGAGCTTACTGTGCACATTTTGAACTGATATCAGACAGAGTGGGGCTGGGCTCCCTTGTTTCAGTTCTTGCATTGCAAACAGCTGTCCCTGTGTCTAATTAGAGCCACACTTTCCGATTGTTTTGTGCTCTTTTTGGTGATTTTACTTTAAATTTAAAACATGTAGGGGCCAGGGAGATAACTCAGTAGAATAAGCACTTGCCTGGCAAGCACAAGGTCCTGAGTTCAATC